>JASCZW010007333.1:0-69076 GCA_034211315.2 Aedes japonicus
CTCGTCTACTTTTGTATAGCGAATACAGTTACTGTTTCAACTGGAGATCTTAAGTTTGGATCTCCAGGACATTTAGAATCTCATAGAATATCTCAAGATTATATAATGATGTCTGTTGGTCTTCCAAGATCTTTCTTGAATATGATTGAATGCATGTCGTAACTTTGTATAGCAGAAAAAGCTACTGTTTTAACTGTTTAATTTTTTTTAAATTCTGAGCTCCAGGACAGTTTGAGCGATCAGCAAATCTCAAAATATATTTCCTACATTTTTGAAACATTTCTACACCAATCAGAACTACACTTATGTACTACCAGCGCACAGTGGGCAAAAATGGATCCAAAATTCCATTAATTTAGACGATGCAGGGTAGGAGTCTTGAAAAATAGCTTATTTAATGGAAAAAGGCGGGGAATCCAATGGTGTTTGTTTCATTTAGAGTTGATCATAGTAAGTGTCCCATTTTGCCCATTTCTCCCCTCCTTTTGGATGCAAAATAGAATTATTACCCAAAAACTAAACTTGGTGCAATTATATTGGAACCAAATGCACTGTAAATTTGCAAAAATAGCTGAAGAACTGTAGGGAACAAATTTTACTTTGATCGGATGCCAGGAAGTGGTCAATTTTACCCGATTTTCCCTTACACATGCATAAACCCATATACCATGTGGTTCGGAAGATTGGCGCCAGTAATATTGCTCTTACTTGTACTGATATTACGTAAACATATCGGGAAAATCGAATGATGATGATTTCGTTTAGGGGTGACCTCAAAAACTTGTCTATTTTACCCGATTTTCCCTCATACTTGAAAAACTTCATATACCATGCTGTTTTGAAGATTGGCACCAGTAATACTTGCACTGTACTTACTGTCTGGAAAATCGAATGGTGATGGATTTGTGTTGGGTTCACCACAGTAAATTGTCCATTTTACCCGATTTCCCCTCATAATTTAACAATATCATTCAAATCATGCTGTTTTGAAGATCGGCGCTAATAATAATACTCTAACTTGCACTGCACTTATGTAAACAAGTCTGGAGTTTCGAATGATCCTAAGCTTAATGATTCGCCCCTAATAACGTAGCTCACACGAACACACCCTCAAATGTTCTGTCAAAATAACACAGTGACTCAAAACAAAATCAAATATACTAGTACCGAAAGGTACCGAAAAGCACAAGAGTGTATGGCAAGGTGCACCCTGCAAGGTTTACTTCGGACCTAGGGGTTCAACAACAGTGAACCAATTTCAAATCACTAGTTTCATATTGATTGTTGGTACTACTAAACAAGTTACCAAAGTTGCTGTGAACGCCAAGTGTCAAAGTGAAGTGTCAAACTGTATCTCTCTTGTCCTAGGCTGCAACAAAGTTGAAGGGAACTTTTTTGCCTTGGTTATTGGAGTGACCTAGGTTGCGCTCAGGATACGTTTTTGTGATGCTCTAGTTTCAAACGAGTGAAGTATCTTCATTATAGATCATTGCACGATGGCGTCATCAATGCAGTTTTGACAGTTCAGGGAGCTTGTTTACGTGGACTTAGAATATTTTCGGTAAGATCGGTTTGAGATTTTATACTTTATTACGATTGAAGTAAAATTGCTGGAAAACAGACACCGGTGCTTATTATCACATCATTGTTTTGATCTAATCGTACAGAATCCGGAAAACGCCAATGAAAAGTTTCGTTTCAGCGATCCAAATTCTAACACCTTGTAAACAAGCTCCCTGAACTGTCGAAAAAGTGAGGTTAATACATTCCGTGCAATGATCTATAGGCTCGGTTGAAAGCGTGTTTAGGTTCTGGGTGGCTCTCGGATGAAGCGTCTATACCAGTTCTTTGACATCTCTATATGAAACACTAGTGAATGACATGTCCTGGTGGCATGTCCTAGGCCCAAATTGATTTGGGCCCGCTATCAGCTGTCAAATAGCGGTCGGTTTGTTTTGTTTTGGTCGTTTTGGTCATGCGCGAAATACAAAACCCTCTGCAACTACGGGATCGACTGGCGAAACATTAAAGTTAATGCGATTAATACGAAAATTTTGGCGCTTAAGCACACAGATGTTTTCGAAGCTAAAATACGGTAGGTTATTGGAAAAAAAAAAGTATTTTGCTGCCAATAATTGCCACTTTCAGTTTTTTAATTCCAGCATAAGTTTTCCGGGCAAAATGTTCATGGTAAAACAGTACAGCACGATGATGGCAAACCGAAAGATGTTTAATTGTATTTAACATTAAGTAATGCATGATTACAGGTTTCTATTATTTAATGTACAGGTTTCATTACTCAATGTCCTTCAAAAATAATTATTATTCGAATTTTAAGCGCGTAACCAATCAACAACAAACCTCACGCAATGTTTACATTATTCTGACAGCTGAGCTTGCTGAGTTGTTGGCTACGCGAAGAAGACGTTTGCCATACACTTCTGCGTCATTTACCAACTTTTGAGTACAATCATGTTATCTCTTTTTCACGGAAATGTTACTCAATTCTCGTAAAAAGTGGATCTACTCAAAAATTGAGTTGATCCACTTTTTAACGAAAATTGAGTAACATTTCCGTGAGAGAAAAAGAGATAGCATACAATTGTACTCAAAAATTGAGTAAAGTGGCGCGGGAGTGTAGGCTTGGTCTATACATTTGCGTTCTACGCGTGTATTTGTGATGGTTTTAATGTGATCATCATAGCATGCTGTGCGTATGACTGTCATCTTTCGTTTGCTTACTTGTTTTCACGGTTTAGATTCTTCGTTTTCAAAATGGCGCGCATTGAAAAAGGCGTGAAAATTAAGGTTTGTGACATTTGGCGAAGCGCTTTGGAATTTACAACGTGAGTATATAATCCATCAAAATCAAGTTTGGGGAACACTGTTCTTTGGATGAACTGCTAGGAAGAGGCAGAAATCTTCGGATCTGCAACCCTAAACTGGATTAGAAAGAGTGGAAATCTTTGTTAATACGTGATTTGGCCAACAAACCGGAAACCAGCGTCGAAATGATACAACGTATCACGAAACGGGTCAACTTGAAGACATACAAATAGCAGAAAGTCGCCAAACAAAGCAACGCGCAGCAGCAGTTTTGCAGCGATCGGATGCGTTTTTTTTATGGACGATGAGACTTATGTCAAAGAGGACTCAAAAACCCTTCCAGGTCCACAATATGACTCTGCGTCGATGAAATGTAGACGATGCAGACAGGTCGAATCAAGTGGCGAAGTTTGGTCGAAAGCGTGCTGGTATGGCAAGCAATATGTTCCTGCGGTATGAAGTCTAATATTTCTAACATTACCGGAACAATCAATACGGGAAATCTATCGATCTGAGTGTCTGCAGAAGAGGACGCTGACTTTGTTATCAGACGCATAGAACCTCTCCGCCCAAGTAACAATTTTGGTTTTATAAGGATTATGAAGAGCATGAATTAGACTTCAAGAATGCTATAAAACCATGATAAACCAGCAATGCTCTATGGGTACTGTTTTGGTCGGATTGAGCATCGGCGCATTATTCAAAAACAACTCTCAATCGGTTCACGGAAAAGGGTAGAGATTTCGTTGAAAAATATATCAATTCACCAAATTGCCCTCAGCTCCAGCTTATCGAATGCTATTGGGCGCTTGTGAAGAGGGTCTTCCACAAGACTGGTAAATCAGCTGATAATGTACAGGAATTAAAAAAAAATGGGCTAAGACTTAAGTAAACCGTAGGAATTCATGATTTTGTATTTCTATTGGATTTCATTGGATATCCGTTTGCCCGTTGATTCATACGTTCAGTGCAGAACTAGTTTTGTCTTTAGAAGTGAACATGCCAAAAAAATTAAATGTGACACAATCCTAGCCTCTTAAATCCGTAACAATTAATTACAGCTTATAGATTGTGACTTAATTGAGTCACATTGAAGTAAGATATTCTTGTTTTTTAAAAAAAAATGACTACTAGGGAAACTTTGCCAAAATTTTATTGTAACAATCCTATAAAAATGATCTGCTGTCTTATACTGAGAGGCGCCCTAACGTCACGCGTCGCCTTATTTCGTGTATTTTGGTCAACAATTTATACTGCATTGTGATTTTCAGAATTAATTTTCATATTCATATGAACAGTGACGGACAATACAATAACACCAAAGATCAATTTTGGGGCTTCGGGGCTTGTCTTTCATTTTCCGTGAACCAACTGAGCTGAAATTTTGGCTGTAGTCGAGAAGTAATCTGTTAATCCATAATTTAACATTCACTACTTTTAAAGTTACAAACACTGCCTTTGGCAAAATGATTAGACCACCTTTTGATTTCCATAAATTTTAGGATCTGAATTTTGGTTTTTGATGGACTCGTACGGATTTTAATGTCAGTATACTATAGATCTAAATTCAAATTCATAAACATGAAATCAACAGGGTGTTTTGTAGTAAGTGGTGTCTGTAAATTCTAAAGTAGTGCCTGAAAAATTATAAACATATTACAGATGAAAATTCAGGTTATTTCTAGGCTACAGCCAAATTTCCATCTACATTACTTCACCGGAAACTGAATGACAAGCCTCTAAACATGACAATTTTGTTTGAAGATCGGTCTTCTTCTTTTTATTGTTTTATCCGTCACTGTGCATCTCAATCCTAAAAAGTCTTATTAAAAACTTATTCAAATACCTTAACAAAACTATAATAACCTGCTTTCGATAAATGTAGATATCGAGTTATATACTGAACCTCACTTTGACCAAAGGATGTACCTGTGGTTGTAATGGAAGGCGACATTCTGCCACTCAACCCACGCTATAAAACCTCTCAGGGCTATTTGTTTCAAAACCCTTAGAAAGAATTAACACACGAACTCAACAAACCCGTTGAAATCCCGCCCGCTTAATGCCCTAATCCCTATGCATAACATCCCCATTCCGCATATAGTTGGGTGGACATCTTCCTTCAAACTCCACTAAGTGAGCATTCACCATTCATAAAATTCTTCTGAAGTTATGCTGGCTGAGCAAAGCTGCATTTTTTTATCCCACCTCCCCCCCTCCCTGCTTCCGACCTCCGCAACGAAAACGCAATGCACTTCGGGAGAGAGCTTTTGGCAGCCGGTTCCCGTATCTGCCCGCATATTGATGTACAGCCGCCAAGCGGGGTACCGACAGAGGATAAAAGTTATTCATGTTTATGTAAATGTATCGCCGTTGACGCCGACGACGGGAAGTGTCGGTGGAATCCGTCGCATCCGAAACTTGTGATGTTTTACTTTTTTTTTTGCCCCGACTGTCTGCCTTTCGTGCCTGGCATTACCCGGCGAAGGCTTCGTTTTGTCATTCATAATTTGAGCGCCTTGCAGTGAGCGAGCAAGAATGGGAGTTTAGAATTGCAAAAGCATCCAAAGAGTTAGGGAAAAGTTTCGCCAACTGCTCGGCACGACACAAATAAGAATGGCTTTAATGGAATTTTAATATCTTTGTTGGTGGTCGCATAAGTGACGCTCCTGCGGCCAGTGTGCTCCAGTTGGTACCCTTCGTCCGAGTGAGGAAATTTGCATAAAATCTAAATAGTACGAAAGGTGTTGCTCACCTGCGATTCATATCCGCCCGGTCGATCGTTCATCAGGCTCGGTGTCGAGGGCAGAGAATTATCACAGGTGGACAGTTTACGTTTTTTCTTATTGTCTACTGTCATTTCTCGGTCTTCCGAGGGCGAGTAACCGCAATCGTCGGTCATCGGCGTGAGCAGATCGGCACTGGCACTGCGCTGATGTTCTCGCGCCTGCTGTTCCCGTTCCCGCTGTAGCTCCCGATGGACCTCCCGCCGGTCTCGCTCCCGTAGCTCTTCCCGCTCGCGATGTTCCTTGTCCCGCTGCAGCGGATGGTGGAGAGTATTGTTGTTATTGTTGTTGTTGTTGTTGTTGTTACTGTTGATGGTGTTGTTGTTGTTGACACTGGTTGGAGGTGCCGAGTCGCGTCCATCGCGGGAATCACCCCTCGATCGGTCGGCCCGGGTTTTCTCCGCCTCGGAAGCGTACCGATCGGCACTGCTTTCGGTGAGACCTCGTACCTAAAACGGCGAAACAGAACGGCAGGTTAGTTTTTCGATGGCCAACGACAAACGAATTCGAACTTACTTTTAAACTCTCCGCCGTCTTGAGGAAGTTCTGCAGGTTGTGCTGGCCAACGTTCACCTCGCCCTGGTACATGAAATTGAGCAGGGCACGCATTTCACTGACCTCGACGTCGCGCAGGTAGATGATCGGATGCGGGTGTTTGTTTTCGAGGAAGATCTGTTCAAAGTACGGACTGCACGCGGACAGTATCGCTTGATGTGCCTGGGTGGAAAGAAGAGAAAATGAATGTGTTAGATTAGAATTTGGTTCTTTGCAGCTGCTAGTGAAATATTTAGAAATGAACTGGACAAGTGTTGGTTGCTGGAGTCGAGCACTCCACCAGCGGTGGTAAGAGTATTTTTCATACGGAAAACACACAAGAGCAAAATGGCAAAGGAAAAAAAATTTCATGACATTTCTGTAAATTTTTCTACCAGTGACACATCATTTTCACTGTCTAGGCCAACAGTTTAAGGCTAGTATGCAACTCAAAAGTATGCATTAGATAGACAAGCATGGTCAAAAAATTTTACTGTCGAAATTACTACCTCGTATGCAGCTGACAAGAAGGACAAACTTCGTAACGTTAGTCACGTCTGTCAGGTATCTTAATGGGGCTGTCACTTTTTCTTGCGAAATAATATTCAGTTGGATTATTCCGCAAGAAAACTGACATTTCAGCCATACTAGCAGTTATCAAAAGTACTTCGGTAAAAATGGCAAAAATTACTTCAAGTCTTTACTTGTCAGCTGCATACTAGGCTTTATGCATTATACTGTTATTGTCGTTTAAAATTTTAACGATTTCTGATTACTACACCTAGCGAAATAAACTTGCATTATGTTTTACGACAAGAAATTAGTATGAATTTCACTTATTTTCCTTATAATTTAATAAAAACATGGAACAACTTGGAATCGAACCTTAAACGTTGAGGTTATGGGTCCAGTGGCCTGACCACTGGTCTATATCAATGCATGTTAATGCGAAAGACTAAAAGCGTACAACGTCGTGTGAAACAAAATCCATTCATAAGTCACGCTATGAAATTATGAAATTCAAAGGCTTCATTCATAAGTTGAACCAAAATGCTAAGGTTTATTTCCCTGAGTGTACATAAATGTGACGTTTATTCAATGGAATCTTATTTTAAGAATGGGTACGTAGAACTCGTATGCATGTAAATGGATGAAAAAGTGGATTTTAATCTAGTTTTTGAATACAACAAAGAACTAAATTGTTTAGAACTTATTACAAAAAGATGGAGGCACATTTTCTTCTCCGTTTTCTAACATCCGCGTTCGCTTGAACTGTACCTTTACACGATCACTAGAGTGCAATATTCAACATATTCGCAGCAGGCGATGGTTTTGCTAAAAATGTTCATTTACCACCACTGCCTCGGTACTGAAGAAGTCTGTCAGTTGCAGACGGAATAAAGACTGGCCCAGAAAGTATGGACGCAGTCAATAACCGCTGCCATTTTGCAATAATTAATAACTACTCCGATAGGAAGAAACATTTAATTTTCTGTGTCATATATTGCACAAAAAGGGAATGCTAGATTTGGTAGAAATTAATGGACATGACATTTCTCGAGTACTTTTTCAAAAGGACGTAAGTCAAAATGTAAACAAACGCGTTTTTCATGGCATGTTCTTAAAAAATCATGTATATATGCCCATATTTGTTGAACTTTCTGATGGATTACTTCTAAAAAATTTAACTAACTTTTCACAAAACAGTGTAAAATCACTTTTGCACTTTTTGGGAATAATGTACATACGCCGCTTGTGTTGAAATGTAACCCAATGTTGTGATATCATTTGAATACCTCTTAACGACGCGTTAGTAAGAGTCTTTATACCATAAGGTTAAACATTTAGATTTTATTTAGTAAAAAATGATTTTTTTAGCAAGGATATTTTTACACCGTTTTGTTGCAGAAAAAACTAATACGACATTTTGATAATTTCGACGTATATGTGTTAAATATGACAACTTGACGTAACATTTCGACATATCAATGTTGCCATTCGCAGAATGACGTATCATTTTGACGCAAGTAACATGCCATCTATCATACTGACTTATCAAAATGACGTATTATCTTTTTCTGTTGCAGACCGTTGAAGGAAAATTTTTGTCAAGCACAGTGATGTAATATCTTTTACCAATGTGTCATGCAGTGGAATTTAATTGCGGTTTTCAAAAAGGAATAAACATAAATTTTAAAAATTTCAATGCTGATTTTCTCATTTTCGTCCAAATGTTACTTACGTCCATTTGAAAAAGTACTCGAGATTTCATGTAAATTTATCTCCGATAACGCCTGAATCTAGTCTGTTGTATGGAAGATTGCAAGCATTGTTGTATGGCTCCGGAAAGATTGCAAACCATTTTGTTGTTTACGCTTCTTCTGGCTTGGAATCAAACGAGGGGAAATTTTACGCACTAGTTAAACTTCATTATGTTATACTGTGTAGTGCTTTTTTATGACTGCATCCTGTTGTTTGTTTTTATTATTCCGAATTTGTGTAGCGGTAACATTGTTTCCAACCTTTTTTTTAAATGCGTGGACTTCCACCGGAACAACGTCAAAGTACGAGCATTGTGCACAAGAGGTGTACAAAACTAGGAATATCACAGAGGAAGTTGGCAAAAATAGAAGGATAGAGTGAGAAAGCCGTCCAAATAGCGAATCAAGAAGCTCAGTGAGAATTAACCGAAATCGGGTCGAAAAAATGTCCTGCTGATCCTCGTTTAGATAAACGTATAATGGGCACCCACAAGAAGAAGGCTTAAAAGTGGGATGTGGCCAAAAAAATTGGCACTTAAAAGATTAAAATTACAATGTCACACAATGTTCATGTCACAGAATCTTCGAATCTATAAGAAGCAGAAGCAGCCGAAATAGAGTCCGAAACAAGATCAGACTCAGAGTATGAAAGATGTACGATTCGAAGCTTGCAGGGAATTTGAACTGCATATTCAGGAATGACGAAAGCTACGTGAAATTCGACTACAAATTCCGCTCGAGGCCACAATATTATTCGGTGCATGAAGAGGAAGTATTGAACAAAGTCGAAAAGTTTGGTAAGAAAGCTATGGTCTGGCAAGCTATTTGTGGCTGTGAATATTCCATTCATTGACAGTATTTACAAATCTGCCTCCAAACACTGACAAGTGGCCTTACAGCTGCTTGCCAGTAACTTAGCCATATTTGCAGAAAAGAATGATGCTGGGATGTTCTTCGGCTCTTTTTTCGGTTTTTCGAAATTAGTGTTCCTCGGATTTGATCATAAAATGGCTGGAATAGATACTGCGTGTAACGTTAGCCAATAAAATCTCGCTTTTCCAAAGCTGCGGAACGTTCGGAGAGTTTTAGTTCTTTGGTACCACAGGAATGTTCTGGCAGTCCATCTTTTTCAGCCACCTTTAGGTGTAGTGGATCGAAGCCAGGTCCGGCCAAAACCCCACATATTCTCGAACATCGTGCATCCGGATGAAGGTGGCCACTCCCAGGAGGCATTTGGAACTGTAAGTCTCCCCATTCACAGCACTCGAAATTCCTGGGGAATATGGTGTGGCAGATAGATTTGATCTCACTGCTCACCTCCCCTAGTAGCACACTTGTTGCAAATCAGTAAAATTTACTTCAAAGTGATTCAATTGAGTCACAATCGAGTAGCTACAACAAATTATGACAGTTTTGTGTTGCTTGGGTCCCTATTATGCGCTGCCGATTATTCTAGCTGGAAAAGACTAACCAACGTAGTCGGACTCGGACCCCGTTTCCCGAACAACTGTCGACTGCACCGGACCACTGAGTATGAAGGAGATGCAAGCAGCTAATGAGAGTGTTATACGTCAAGCCCAAAAGGATACCTTCGCTGAGGAGATTGCAACTTTATCACAAGGAAACCAGTTACCAAGAAGCAGCCCGCTCTTCAAATCATCTCCGTTCATCGGCGATAATGAAATCCTGTGTATGCGCGGACGCACATCTTGCTGCCGCTTTATTACTAACGAAGCCAAAAACCCGATAGTCCTATCGCATGACCCCCATATTAATTACCACCAACGCAATCAAGAAACCGTACTCAACTACAGCACACGAACCCCTGTTTGTTGTACCATGGTTAGAAGAAACTGAGACCGTTGTAATAACGATCGAGTTATACCAAACGGTGCGATTATGGCTGTCGGAGTCAAGATTAGCGGCAAACTCCCGATCCTGAACCCACATTTGTAGGTATCGACTACTTCCAGCAATGAACGAAGTCGGGTGATGCGAGAGGTCGACTATGAAGCAATGATAGGGTTAACCAGTTCTGAAACGACCTTCGCCTTAAACCCACCATTTTCAGCACACATGGGCTGGAGCTAGAGGCGCCTGACCCGCAGAGTAAAAATCGTTAAATCGTTTAAATCGTTGAACTCGATGCCGCTGTCAGTTCTTTGAACATTGGAATAAAAAGGGTGTCACCCGAAAAGCAACGTCGCGAATTGATTTGGCGCAGGCACCTGGAAAATCATCAACTCTCTCATGAGTCGGGTTATAAAACGTAACTACAAAACACTGAGCATCAAACGGAAGGAGGAATGTGGGCAGAATGGATGTTCTATTAGTGATCAGAATCGCAAGCGTGCCGTGAAATCGTTTAGGCGGAATCCCAATGCTTTGGTCAGGGATGTTACCAATAAGTTGAATCTGTCCAAGTCTTTCCCCCAGGGAGCCAAGGTCGCGAGAGACTGCATACGTACAAAGTGCAGAAAGCTCCAAATCGTGACGAACGGCAAAATACGGTTGGGAAAGTCACGAGCCCGGAACCTGTACACCCAGATTGCTGACGAAGCCTCATTGACTTCCGGTAGCTTGCGAGGCTACTGTTCTTCACCTCCCAGCACAAGTTTGATGTTCCGGAGAAAGTAAGGAAACGGAAACTTTCAAGTCCCTTGTGGCCAAGGGAGTGCGCTGTTCGTGACTACCGGGAGAGCCTTACGATCTTCTGGTCGGATCTTACTTTGCGCCACCATTCAAATGTTGTTCTGAGGTGGTAAGAAGTCAACGGGGTCACTTTCGTACTCAAGGACATGAACCCCAACGCACCGGAACTATGACCCATCGAAATATACTGGGCTAGGTAGGTAGGTTAGTAGCCTGCTCATCCTCCGGTCCGGCTCTAAGCATCTTGCTTTGAGGTAGCAGGGGGTTACACATCGCTTGCCTGTCGATTTGCCAAATTAGGTAGACGTCTGCATTGAGTTATCTCAAATTATAATAATCCGCCCACTATATCACAAAAAAATTGAGATTGGTTGAGCGGATTGGAGATAATGAAATCATTGGTATAGAACCAAGTCCTTCCCGGGTGGTGCCAAAAATATGAGCTTGGGAATCAACAGAAGCATACAGTTTCCAGAAGGCAAGAAATGCTTCTAGGAACGCAAATTTCACCAAATCCTTCAACCGTAATTTATGCTATAGTTTGCTCTTTGGGACGTTCAACTTGCTTGGAACAAATATAAGTTCCATTAGTAAAATAGTTTGTAGAATGTAGTTGTATTATTTGCAAGTTTACGAGAAACAAAGAGTCTGCGTCGAGCATCGGATGTGAATGGCTGTGTCGATATTTGGCTGCGCACTATTAGCTATCGGGCATATCGCGTTATCTTTTGTTTCTATTATATATTGTTCGGCGGCGCGAGTGATCGAGTGAGTAGATAAAAAAGAAAACAATAAAGCTGCTTCCCGGTGAGCTGTGGTGTTCCGTTGGGTGGGCTGATGGTAGGGGTCATAATTGTGATCCATATTGTTCGCTCGCTATACACGTCGGGCCACCATGTCATGGAACTAGTAAACCACTGTTGGTATAAATCAATCCTAAATCTCAGGCGTTTGTACTAATTACCTTGTTTTACTAATGAAAAAAAACCATCACACTTTTTGAGTGACGAAAATTGCATCCTCACTGGTGGTTTGAATCGATACAAATCGACTTTCCAACTTGAATAAAAGTTATCTAGTTTTTCTAATGCAAAACCACCATCATATTTTATGAGTGGCCCCAATAGCATCCTTACAGTTGGTATAAATCGGTTCAAACCGGATTTCGGTACTAATATCTGAAAGTTTCACTAAACAGCTTATTAAAATGAACCCTGCTGCCACCCAACTTTGGTAACCAACATCCCATTGATTTCTCGTGGAAGTGCAGAGATGTTCTCGGCTTCTAATAAAGCGAGTACCACGTCAACATATTCCTACCCTTTCCCTATTTGACCTGAATTTGGACGGGCCGGTGTCGGTATCGTCCTGATTTGGGATCACCAGTTTTTACACATTGAGGATGTGTATTAGTCCCAAAAAGCATCTGTTGGTTCTCTGTGTAATAACATCTGATCTGGCAATAACGGAATAGCAACCTCGGGCGGTCAATCAAACTCTCGCTTATGCTGAAGTCCCTCTTTTATTGATCAACAAACTTTCGATAAGTCAGATATAAGTCAGCTCGAGTAGCAGACTCATTCAATGATGTTCCATCGGTCAAGTTTAAGTGAAACTTAAAATTAATTTGCGAATTAGTTCACAGCCTAAATAGACAAAACATTTAATTCCCGGCAACTAATGCAAAACTGCGCTTCTAATTTCGTGAAGAAAGAGATAAGTAAAGTTTCAAACGTCGTTCTTGAAACTCTTAGCACGAAGGCCACCAATACAAAAAATAACATTTCCCTAACATGACGGTGATTCTACTTTCAGTGAGGGTGATGAGAGTTTTGAAAAATTTACGCTTTAATCTCACTTCCCCTTTTTGTTTACAATATTAGATAAGTCTGTTTGAAAAAGTACTCTAGTACTGATGTTTACTTATGTTTTTCACGTTGTCATGAAAAAACCATGGCCTCCTTGAAGTTTAAACAGCTTTGGCTGTAAATGATGATTGTCAATTTTGGTTGTCAACGTATTTTTTTTTCTCAATTGCCTATAAAAAGTGTGTCTTCCGTAACAGCAACATTTCTATGTCAAAAGGTTTGGGATCTTATTTATCGAACTTGCTATACTATCAGGATACTTACTTTGACAATCCCATTGTCGCAGGCAAGCGTGACATCACACAGCTTCTCATCTTCCAGGAGGGTTCTGAGCACGGTGGTCAGGTTGGACTGATGGTTGTTCCAGCGTAGGCAATACTGCTGGTCCATTGTTCCTGTGTCAGTACTGTTCCTGTAAACAAACCAGAAGTAAAAATCACGTTAGTCCAAATCGTCCTAATCACATACATTCAGTCTAATTTGCCGAGATGGGGAAAGTAACCCTTATGCCACATCATGAAAGAAACATAACCTTTTCATTATTTGCCACTTCCGCATTGTCTTTCCTTCGTCTCCGCTGGGTTGGCTTGGCAAACATGCCGTTTTCTTCGTTTCGAAAGGGCAGGTTGGTGGTTTTTCACCGGAAAACGAAAAGGCGAACCCACACATTCACACACACAACCCCTCTGGAAGGCAAAGGCCTAAGGTGGCAGACTCGAAGTTGGAGAAAATGTACGGGTGCGGTGACAAATTAAATATACCTTCTCGACCACGAAAACTCTCGAAAAAAATACACACACACATACTTCCCATTTGATGTCTAGCAAGACGACAGCGATGACGACAAGAAAATGGGAACCGGAAACATTTGTTACCGAAGATTGTGGCTTGCAGTCTGCTGCAGCGCTCCCACCCTGAGTCTACACGGAGTGCATGATGATGATGATGATGATGATGATGGTGGTGGTGGCGATAGAAGAATGACAGAATAAGAAAAACCTTACTCATGTAGCAGGCTGATGGCGAATCAAGACCTCATCAGAACGGGACCAGACAAACGGACAGGGCGGAGACAAGGCGGTTGCCTTGAAGCAGAGTGTTTGCATATGACACTCTTCAGTCTCAGGAACATGCAATGTAAACATTTTGGCCTCCTTCAGAGTGCTTTTTGTCAACCTGCCCGTCCATCCATCGGTCCAAGGTCCAAAGAATGACTTTATCTTCGAAAGCCATGAGCGTTGGACAGTTTATAAGACGATTGTTGGTTTCGATGACAATTCAGAAGGACGAAGGTAATTGTTTCTATCGGTCAAGTGGAACAAAGCTTAGTAAACATGATTTTTGGTTACCTTTTGATTTCGACACATTCAAGAAATCAAAGAATTGCTCAATTGTTCAGGAAGGACAAATAGAATTAAGTAGACCGAAATGTTGACCGAAACATTTGTCTTACAATTTGAGCTCAAACAATGCATATTCAACGAGTACTATTGAACTGTGCAGGTCAGCATGGTTCCTCTCACTTTTGGCCTCAAAATTGAGCCAATCCGGTTGACCAGGCGGATTAGTCTATTATCTAATAAAGTCCAATACGATCACCGTCATCATTGCCACTTGGGTGTCATTTCTGTGCGAAGCGATCTTCGTGTGACCGTCCTCTTTGCCAATCCCATCTCATCCGAGCATTCGGCTGCCTAATATTGGCCCATAACTAGCGATGCATCCGTCGTTCGGCGGCAAGTTGTCATAAATTAAGCGATTTTATTTTCCTACGTCTCCATTACACCATTAGACGACGGTCGAATAAATCCCGTCGCCGAAATCTAGCAGTTTTATTGTTTGGCTTTGCTGTTTGCCAGCTCTCCGTATTCGCAATTCGCACCGAAAGCTCAGTGCTAACCTTAACCTAAAAATTCAATTAAATTTATTTCAACCCAGCAGCGACGCCATGCCATAACGAGAGCCGCCACGTGTGAGAGCTTAACCGAAGACTTGAGATTGGGACACAATTGGATAGTAAGCTTGCCAAAAATGAGAAAACTTTCAGTTTACATAGGTACATGCGTAGGGTTCGGCTGAGGCCTTGAAGTTCGACAGCCAGAGGGTGAGTGTTGTCCGTATGAGGACGAAACTTGTCGAGGGGAGGAGGAGGGTCTGTCAGTCGGTAAATACTTGTTAGCGATAGGTTTGCGAATGAAAACTGTGCGTGGCGTGCCAGACATTTTGCACGACAGGGCACGTAGTTGATCCGGAGTTGGCTACGCGATTTATGCGTTTGTCGTGCTTTTGGTTGCACAGTTTGTATGAAAAGTAATACAATCAGCAGCAGGCTTTGTTGGCATTGCACTGCATTTGTCTTTTATTTTTCGACCGATAAGCTAAATATCACGTGGATTTACCAAGCTTGAAGACAGCTTGAACGTCCTGGTACACTATGCCTGAACTATGTCTCACAATAGATGTCACCTTTTTTCAGTCTGGGTTTATTTCAGCTGGGTAATTTTAACAGCGGAATTGATTATACCCGTTTTGAGTGTATTCTTTTGACAGCTTATCGCTGAAGATAAATAAGCGATTCCGTTTGTTTATGTTTATCAGCTACCATGGAAGCCATACGGGACAAGTTTAAAAATAACATTTGCGAAAGCTCAGACCGTGTCAGATATTCAATAGCCTTAAGCAGTTCGGAGTGAGTAAGAATTTGGTTTTTCACACCTTGAAACAGTTCAAGGAAACTGGAAATGTCCATATTCAACACAAAGGAGGTGCCAGACGAACTGCCAGAACGAAGAAAAAGAACAAATGTATGAGGGAGCGAATAAGACGTTAAACAAACAATTTCAAATGCTTCAATGCTACAATTAACAGGCTCCTCAGACATAATCTGGAATGCAAGCCGTACAAGAAGCTACGGGTTCACGGGTTGACGGTGCGTCAAAAGCAAGCCAGGGTCCAAAGAAGCAGAAATATTTTGGGTCTGCGAGAATTTATTTTCGGATGAAAAGCTCTTCCTCCTTCAGGACAGTCATAATCAACCAAATGATCGTATGTATGGCAAAAGTCTTGCCAATATTCCAAGAGATAAATTAACTGTAGAACGCTGTAAGAATGTAATGAAAAACATGGAATGGGGCGCCGCTTCACGAAAAGGAAAACTTACTCTTCTTATCATCGAACCTACCGTTAAAATCAACACTGAATACTAAATCGAGCAGGTTTTGAAGAACCATTTGCTTCTTCATGCTTCAACGCTGTATGGGAATACACCTTATTGTTTCCAACAGGACTCAGCTCCAGCTCACAAGGCAAAGCAGACACAAGCGTGGTGCGCGGAAAATTTGCCCGATTTCATTACAAGCCTAGAATGGCCTGCATCTTCACCGGATCTCAACCCACTTGACTACTTTCTTTGGGGTTATATGCTTCCCCTCTTTCTGCGTGACATAATTAATGGATTTTCCCATAGGCCCCATCAAAGGGCTTACTTTAGATCGATTCAAGAAACATTTGGTTGTTATTTGGGACCAAATTCCTCAGGAAATCGTGCGTGCCAACTGCGATGGGTTTACAAAGCGTTTGCGCAAAGTGATCAAGGAAAAAGCCGAAATATTCGAATTGAATTTATATGGTTTATTTTCATAATATGTATCTTTCAAATGAAAAATAAATGCAATGATTTGGTTTATTTTTTTGCTGTAATACCATTGTGTGTTATTGACACCTATTGTGAGACACCCTGTAGAAGAGAAGAATGCTGCATCATCGTAGGAGAGTGAATGAGGAACGGTACAGACAGGCAAGGAACAGGTAAAATTCTATTCTTCGAGGGAAAAACCACCAAAGGGAAGATCAAGACCGCGAAGTAATGGAAGCACTGTACCGTTCTAACGCCACACGAGAAGTTGAACAGCTCACCACAAACCGATATGTGCAGAGACCTGGAAGGGAACATTCTCACAGGAGAGTGTTAGGTGATTGAAAAATGGAAGCATTACTTCGACGAGCACCTGAATATCACAGCGAATGAAAGTGGACATGTAATAAATCCAGGAACACGCGCAGAAGATGACAGGATCCTGACAACAACCCTTGAGGAAGTTGAGGAGGAAATTGGTCGGTTGAAAAACAAGAAAGCTGCTGGAGTTGACCACCTTCCAAGAGAGCTATCGAGATACGGTGGTGACGCACTGGCAAGGGCAATGCACTGGGTGAATACCAAGATTTGAGAGGAAGAATGTTTACCGGAGGATTGGATGGAAGGTATTGTGTGTCCTACCTATAGAAAGGGTGACAAGTTGGATTGTTGCAACTATCGTGCAATAACGCTGCCTATAAGTTGCTCTCCCAAATTTCATGCCACCGCCTGTCACCAATGGCAAAGGAGTTCGTGGGGCAAAATCAAGCGGGATTCATGTATGCCAACGCAACGACGGACCAGATTTTCGCGATTCGACAAGTTCTGTTGCAGAAATGTCGCGAATATAACGTGCCCACGCATCATATTTTTATCGATTTCAAATCAGATAACGACACAATCGATCGAGACCAGCTATGGCAGATCATGCACAAATATGGATTCACAGATAAACTGACGTGGTTGGTCAAAGCAACGATGGATCGAGTGATGTTTGTCGTCCGAGTCTCAAAGCGTCTCAGTTCTCGAGTCCCGGAGAGGTTACGGCAAGTGTGGATTGTCAGTTTCCTATTATACATTGCATTGGAAGGTGTGATTCGAAGAGCTGGGATAGACATTCAGGAAGTCTGGCACGATATTCAGGTAGTCTGTCTAACTCCTTGGCTTCACCGACGACCTTGATATCGTAGTATGTAACTTTTTGGACGATTTTGGAAACGTACATCAGACTTTAGACTGAAGCTGGATGGTTTATGATGGATGCGTTGATATCAAAATACACGAAGAGGAGAGGCTGACGGGAAGACAATGTTAGCCTTCCACCACGAGTTCAGATCGACGGTGATAAAATCAAGGCAGTAGACAAATTTCGTGTAACTGGGCTTATTGGTGACCGCTGATAACGACACCAGCATAGATATACAAAGGCGCATTATGGCTGGCAATCGCGTCTACTTTGGACTTCTAAGGACGCTAAGATCGGACAAAGTTCGCCGAACTACAAAGTTGATAATATTTAAAACATTGATTAGACCGGTAGGCCTCTACGGCCACGAAACAAGGACATTGCATTAGAGGACCTATGCGCCCTTGGTGTCTTTGTACGGAAGGTGTTGCGTACGATCTACGGTGTAGTGCAGATCGATGATGGCACGTAGAGGAGACAAATCAATCACGAATTGAATCAGTTGCTAGGAGAAGATTTTCCATCCTACACTCCGCTAAAATAGGTCGACAACGATGGGTTGGGCATGTCCCAAGAATGTCGGACGACAGCTCAGTTAAAATTATTCTCGAAATCGAACCGACAGGCACAAGAAGAAGAGGCGTGCAACGGGCAAGGTGAATCGATCAAGTAGAAGGCGACCTGCGAACCCTTCCCAGACAGCGAGGCTGGTGGGGTGCAGCCATGGACCGAATACAATGGAGACAACTTCTGTGTTCAGAATACGTATTACCTCCACCGTTTTTCACGATTGGCTGGAGATGCCTATCCTGCAGTTTTTCATCACTTCTATTCCATACTCTTTGCCGCCGTTTCTTGTTAAATAGCTCAAACTTGGATTTGTCCGACGCACACAACTCGTTTCCAGAACTCCAGCGGGCTTAGTTATGTGGGTTCTGAGTGAATTGGAAGCCGTTTTTACTTGTTAGTCCGGCTGATGAACGGTCTCTTTCGGGCGAAATGGCTTTCCAACATTTGCTCAGAGATGCATCAATGGATAACGCGATCCAAAATCGGTAGGCTCAGCTTTCTTTCATTTCTCGGGTGGTGATGAACGGATTTTTCCTGATCTCACGGATGATTTTGCGGTCCTCTCGGTAATCCGTTTTACGTTTTCGTCCGTGTCCCAGCCGATCAGCAACACTTCCAAGCTTCTGGTGCTTCAGAAAATTGTTCTGAGTCGTGGTGCAGGGCTCACTCAATATCTCTCGGCAACTGCGTGCTGGGTATGGTTCCGATTGCTATCCCGCACGGTCAGAACTTGCGGCAGAGCTATGAGGCGGATGTAAACAATGACACGTCAAGGCAGTGATTTACGGGGATTTACCAATGATCTTTTTCTTGTCATACCTCAAACAGAAGATAATTTAGTATTCCGTCAGCGGAAAATTGAAATTAACGAATATATTTGAACATAAGTATGAAACTTGTCAAATGGGTCCAAAGGAAACTGAACATGTGTAAATAAAATGGTTCTGATTGGTTCAGGACTTTTAAAAAGCGATTTTTTTACACACTGTTTATTGTTTTTTTGGCTCCAGTAGATAAGGAAAAAAAAATCATGTGAGATCTCTATAATATAGAAATATAAGTATTTTTATGCCAGAGATTTTTTCAGATGGAGAACCAAGACAACTAATAAAAGAGACAAATATTTAAAAAGTTATTTCTACCGAATTCATTTGGAAAATATCTTTAAGTCGGTTGTATTTAGGAAGTTATTTCGGGATATTTTATATGTAAAAAGTTTATTTTATCAATAAAATTAATGAACTGCGAAAATACAAAGTTTTGCAGACCTATGAAAAGCCGCTTTTTTTAAATAAAGTTCCTCTAGCATTGACACGCTTCTTTTTGTTTCTTAAATAACTAAACACTAACTGTCGCATAGAATGTCAAGCAATCCTCTTTCGAAGCTTGAAAATGATGATGATGATGATGGTCCCACTGCATATCCCCCGAAAAGTTTAAGCTGGACGATTTAAAGGGTGTTTCGATCAAAATTTGATCGACTTAAACTTGACGCATTTCCTTTCATCGTGCATTAAAAAATTTTGCACACCCCTCATTTTGAAGATGTGTGCGTGTAGCTTCATGCCTCTATTTTGATTTTGAGATTAGCACTTCAGTTATCAAAATGTCGTCGAGGGAAGAGAAGCAACGCATCAAAATTTTGCACGTGCATACCGAAAATCCAAACTACTCTCACACCAAGTTGGCGAAATTGTTGAATGTGGTTAAATCAACTGATACCAATGTATTAAAAGTGTTTGGAGAACGTTTGTTGACAGCCAGGAAAGCTGGATCGGGGGTAAATCGAAAGCCAGAGGCCACAGCGACGACAGAAGGAGTTGCCCGCTGTTTCGAGTGGAACCCCAACCTCTCCGTCCAAGATGTCGCAAAGAAACAGGGAGTGGCGCTTTCAATCGTGGATAGAGCTAAAAAACGAGCTGAACTGTTGACTTACAAGAAAGTGGTGACTCCAAATCGCGACGATAAACAAAACACGTCGGCCAAAGCACGATCGCGAAAGTTGTAAACGCCGATGCTGACGAAGTTTGATTGTGTGGTACAGGACGATGAAACTTACGTCAAGGCAGACTTTAAACAGCTTCCTGGACAGAAATTTTATACGCCAACCAGACGGGGAAAAATAGCAGATATTTTCACGCACATTACACTGTCAAAGTTCGCGAAGATATATCTGGTGTGGCAGGCCACCTGTACCTAAGAGCAACGTTTACATTGCGACCGTGAATCGTCAACCGGAAATTTTTCTGAGCGAGTGCCTACAAAAACGTCAACTGCCTTTCCTGAAGCTCCACAATTGTTCCGTACTGTTTTGGTCGGATTTGGCATCTTGCCATTACGGAAAAAGGCCATAGAGTGGTATGCTGCCAACAACATTCAAGTGGTGCCTAAGGACAAAATACTCCACGCGAAAGCTCCACCAAATCGAACAATATTGGGCCATCGTCAAGCGGAACCTTAAGAAGACTCAAAAAGCTGTTGTGAGCGAGAAACGGTTCAAGGCAAATTGGCGTTCTGCTGCGAAAAAAGTGGATAAAATCTTATGGCAGGTGTTAAACGAAAGACATGGCAATTCGCATTCGGTAAAAAGGAAGCTTAGCTGAATATTTCTCCTGTATTCTGTATTAACTGAACTTGAAAAAGAAAAAGAATATGACTTATCAATAAAAACATTGATCGACTCACACACATAACTGTTTGACCAAATTTTGATCGGAACACCTTTTATCTTTAAGATAATTGAATATTGAACAACAATAAATTCCGATTTACAAATAAAAACAAAAATATTTAATGTGTAAATGCATTGAATTGAAACTATTTTTCCTTTAAAACAAATTGTTACTCTCCGTGCATAAAATATGGTGTTCAATTCGATTACACAAACATAGAGGCTGCAAACCGTTAATAATTAAAAAAAAAATGAACACCATTGTCAATTACACAACTCTCTGTTTCGTGGATAGCTCCTAGAGCATCTAACAAAAAAAAGAGGAGGAAGTGAAATATCATCCCTTAGTAATTTCAAGTCAAAAGTGCAGCGTACTGCTTATTATCCTAAACAAGATCTTATAATTTGTTAGGAATGTAGAGAATCGCTTCGAAGTCTGCACAAAATCCACCAATAATCTTTCTTAATTGCAATACCAAGCAAGTGTGTTTCAAAAAACTAAACCTAGTAAACACAAAATTCTTTAGAAGAATTCTAACAAAAGTTAATCAAAATAATTGATTGTAAACATACTCAGACTCCAACGAGAGCGCACAATTCAAGCAAGGTAATAGGATTCTGAGCCAAATCTTTGAGATCTGGAACCTTAGTTTAAAAAAAAGTGCTTGCTTCCATTTTTTTAAGTGCGCAGTTTACTTATAAATCCACGAGTCGATTGATTACCTCCTGATTTTAGCGTTTTGACAATCATGATTTTCCTCCAAAACTTTACAGAAGGAAGTTTAGGAGCACCAGAGGAACATAATACAAAATTTTCAATTAATCCAAAACCTGTGATTGCGGCTATATGCTGGTATGATGTCATGATAAATCGGAAAAAAAAGTGAGATCACTTCAAAACAATATTTAACTTATTTCAAATGCAAAAATACCAACTCAACAGTGACATACAACTCAAGAGATAATCGAAACATATCTTAAAATAGAATTCATGAAATTCAAATGGAACACATCCTCGGAACAAGTTGAATTATTCCAGAATCCATTGCTCCATACTGCTGAATTTCAATGTCAGTATCTATATTTGTAATTTTATTGTAATTTCTGTATAATTTCAATCTCCCGTATAAATTCTGTATACATGATTGAACGTCTGTTAAAAAAAACCGGACATTTCTTTATATTTGGCAACCCTAAAAGTTAACTCTATGGTCTAAATTGGCACGATCGGCTCACGAACCTAACTCGCTAAATAGTGCCCTCGCTGTATGAGTGTATGCGTTTAACGAGGGAGAGTTGAACAGTCAGTTGGTAGCTCACTTATGTTTCGTTTTATTTTGGTTGCTTTGTTTTTTTTTTTTGGGTGCTCCGAAAGTTGTTTCAGCTTCGCACAAGAGCAGAAATAGCACAGCTTTTCATAGTTATGATTTAGTGATAAAGTGTTGGTATAATTTATTAATTGGCAATGTTTAAACAATTTATAGCTCCCTTCACCCTCGGTCCAATGCGGCACTCCGATCTTCACGAATGTTAGTGTTGAGGACTTTTTGTTTCGTTATTCGTTGGCATCGGTTGGTGTGTAGGTGAGGGTCAATTTTAGCAATATTTAAAATTGATTCCTAAATGAAAGGCTGCGCGTTTCGTTCAGTTGCATAAAGCCTTCTCGTTCTCATCCCATGCCGCACCAAGCCATGCCATGTTGTTTTTGAATGTCAAATGGTGGCGGAGAATTTAAATCGATCAATGAATATTTCAGCGACTGTTTGCATTTTAGATGTCGTATGTGAGCAGACTGATTGTTCCTCGCGCTACAACACGCGGCTTATCCATTCATGAGCAGTGATGGATAATAGCCATCATTCCACCATCCTCTGCCAGCTTCACCAGAAACAATAGCCGGGAATTTGAATTTTTTTGCTCGATTTGCCAAATTTGAATAAAGCATGGCCTCATTTTGCGCGAATCAATATTGAAAAACATTCTCTCTCAGCATCATCCTCGGCGGAGCACGTGGTTGATACGCAACCTCACGTAAACAATCCTTCAATTTATTCACACTTTACCATCAACATTATGACCTCTCAAACACAATTGAGTCCTGATAACTTGAGGCAGATGAACGAGCCATATGAATTTTCCACCGAAGCTGTAATCCAGCATGTATGCCACAACCCACAGTATCCTGCCATGTATCCTGTCGAAGCCCACTTACTCATTTCATTTGATCTGACATAACAAGCCACAGATTCTCAAAGCAAGCCAAACCGAATCGTTTAAGGCTCTACCCATGGATAAAAGACACATTCTCACTCACACCTCAACTCGACGCTCATCATTTCATCAAGATCAACCATGACAGAGACTGACGGCGCACAAAGGGGTATTCTGATCGAAATAATGGCCAAAAGTTCATTCCATTGCAGTGATCGATAACTGGATTTCTCGTTAAATCACTTTCAACAACGAAATTACCAAAATTGGAATTTGTGCTCCTATGTTCGGCAATTCGTACAATGTGCAGTTGGCATCTCATGCTGCTACGCCTACTACCAGCCAAGGTGACAAGGCCGAACGGCATCCAAGTGGACGCTCGTTTCTATGGCATACTCGAACTCATATGTGAGCTAGCTCTCGGTGTGCCAGCATCACCTGACCAACCGGACCCCGGACAGAGGAAGCATTTAAATCTTCCACCACACGAATGAATGAACGAGATACGATCTCTGCTGTCCGGTAGGCCTTGCGGTAAAGTGAATAAATTTGGGAACTTCCCCGGAAGCAGCTACTTTACAAGAGGAATGGATATGGCGAAATAATACACAAACTTAGTGTTTGAGATTTGAAAGGATTTAGTTGGAGGAGGCCGAGTTTAGAAGTGGTGGATATATGACACTGGCAAATATTTATTCCAGCTTACTTCAGGGCCAATTTCTTTCCCCGTTTTGGATTGTTTTGTATTGAGGAATGAAGTGAAAAGTTATTGGATTTCACACTTAAATCCGGACAAAGTATTGGTCCTGTTCCGTAATCGAATTACCACGAAATGGGATGAAATTGGCTATGCTTATGACCAATACATAGACAGACGTGGATCCAAGGGGTGAGTCGCTTAGAATAGTGTGCCAAGCACGCCGTAGTAGAAAATCTTACACCATAACGGAACTATAGTCACTAGATTCATAGTCTGGCGGATACAACGACGGGAGCCAATTTGAACTGTCAGTTGGCGGAGCCAATCGAGCATATCTCGAGTATCTAATGTTAAGGGCCTAAAAGCCATTTGTAAACAATGACTTTAAATATCGATTTCTCTTGAATCTTAAATCACTCTCGTGAAATGAAAGCAGCATTTGGTAAAAGAATGTTAGTTCTACCATATGGAGTAGCAAGATATAGTGGGATTCTCGTAATTTGTGAGAAATGAACGTTGTTTACAAATGGCTTTTAGGCGCTTAACATGAATTACTCGAGATATGCTCGATTGGCTCCGCCAGCTGACAGTTAAAATTGGCTCCTGTTGTTGTATCCGCCAGACTATGAATCTAGTGACTATAAACGGAACAGGTGTGGCACTTTTATGGCACACTTTTGACAGTTGTACTTTTCGAAGATATAACCTGGCAGCCCTGGAAATTCTACACAGAAAAAAATAATTAATTTTAATAAGCACGTAATATTTCGCTTCGTTTAACTCTAAGCCAAAGAAGACGTAAACATTGTTTGCATACTACAATGTTTGCAATCTTTCATACAACAGGCTTGTTTCAGGCGTTATCTGACTTAAATTTACATGAAATATCCTATAATTTTCTGCCAAATCTAGCATTCCCTTTATGTGCATTATATAACGCAGAAAATTCAATGTTTCTTTTTATCTGTGTAGGTTGTAAGTTTGTGTTGTTGTTTACGCAGGAAACCCAGATAAACTCCGGTTTCTATGTGGAGATGTGATGTGCCCCCTGGATCTCGCCAATATCATATGCAAAAAGGGTATCAATTTCACAACCGTCACACCCATCATCGTCTAGCTGTTTGAGGAAGATGCTGCACACCACTCACGTGTATTGAGCGAGAAAATTATGCTGAATTTAGATTTAATTATAGTGTTATTTAAGATTCGCCTATGCTTTTACAACTTGCAAACGTCCTAGACAAAATTTATAATATAATACGATATTACAAAATCCCCTTCTAAAGATTCCAAAGTTAAGAATTTAATATATTAGATTATGGAATTCGTTCAAAAAAATTCTTCTTAAATTTCTCCAACACAACAAGATTTTCTCCAAGAATTACCCCAAGGACTACCTTATAGTTTTTGTGTAGTTCTCTTAGATGTTCTCCTGGAATTCCTTTAGAATCACAAAACTTCACAAGTTTATTCCATTCATCACAAAAATGTTTTAAAAACTGCCGATGAAATACCAGAAAAACTCCTGATAGAACCCCTGGAGGAATGCCTACAAACTTTTATAGAAACGCCAGAAGGAATATCTCTGGACATGTATGAGAACTTTTCATTGAATCTTTGGTAAATTCTATAACATTTTAAATTATTTTTTTTGGAGAAATCATTCGAGGGAACACACATAAACTGGAAATCAGACTGTAAACTGTCACTGTAGTGTCAGTGTCAATAGTTTTATATTGCTTGATGGCTTAAATAACACACTTAAAGTAAAATTTCGTAAAAGATGGATCCTGAAATGGACCTATTTATTAAATTTGTGGTTTTTGAGTGGACTAAAAATTACCAAAAATCTTAAACATTTATGTTTATCTTAAAAATCTGTATTCCTTCCATACAGATATCTGTATGAAAATTATGAAAAAAATCCTTGTCAATCTAGATAAGTCTGTGCATGTGGCAACCCTGGTTGCCAGGCGTAGCCAAAACATAACGACTGAACTGTCAAGTTACCGTGGCACACACGATCGAAACACCACGGTTCATCGTAACGTATAGAGGCACTCTAAAAAAAATACCAGTGAGGTTGTGTTTAACACACGACCGGTTGACGTAGACTACTTTAAACCGTCCGATTAGTTTCGTTAGTTTCGTAGCGGAACATTGCAACGGACTTTGGGGTTTTTTTTAATTTATTTATTTTCCGTCGGCCTATTTCCTCACATGGTGACAATCACTGACGCCAGGGAGACGACTCCACCACCTGGACCCTACCTAACGACTCATGACTATGAACCGGGACCAACGGCGTTACTTCCCTTCCGAAGGAAGACGTGACCAGAGGGACTTTGGGTTAGTATAAGTTAATGAGTAAGTAAGAAGGCCTACATCCTTCAACTCAGAGATTATTTTCCGCTCCGCTCACCGAGAAACTTTCCTTTCGGCATCTTGACAACTTTGCAAAATGGTCATTCCTCGTGGTTTTGTTTACGTTCCAAACGCTCACTCATACAGCTGCAACTTAGAAGAATTACAGTTTACTACAGTTTGTGTAGATTGAGAACGATAGGCGTAGCATTGTCACACTGTGCTTATAGGAATTTCCTGTCATAATTTATTATAAAAATTTGTTGGTAATATTCATAAATTTTATTTTATTACTTACTTTAGGGTGGTCATAGAGCAATTATCGTTTGCGTAACGAAACAAACAATCATTGCACTATGAAGTAGGTTCAGAATTAAGAAATTGGAGCAATTATCGTTTGCGTAACGAAACAAACAATCATTGCACTATGAAGTAGGTTCAGAATTAAGAAAATGGGGGTGCGCTTATAGGAATTTTGGCCACTGCTTGTACACTTTTAGAAAGCATTTGGTGGCCCTGAAAAGAGCCGTTTGGTTTAAATGACGATACGCTCTCGAGTTGAAAGCCCTTTTCCAGCGTCCCAACCAGTAGATGGCCACGCATTACCTCTGGCTGCTTTTCAGTTTCGCCCGATAAACAGGAGCTCGTTTGGCATCGGTATTTTCGAAGGCCGTTTGGAGGATTTTCCGTAGGTTCGATCTCAACGCGATTCCAAAACTTGCGCATACGGTTGGCATAAAAACGATTAGGCATTACACTTATTGTCACTTTCACAGTTTATCTAAACCTAGAAGTCAAACTCTATCTTAAGTGAATCGTTAACACAACAGAATAACTGTTAATACGTTTTGAAATATGCAGAGAAATATTCTTCGGAATATCATGTTCGAGAATCAAAACATTGTCCGTGATAGGGAATTTCTTGATACTTACCGGAACGCAACATTCTTTAAAATTTTCCAACGCCGATGAATTCAAGATGAATATGGGTGGGAAATATATTCATCTCTTATATGTAAAATTTTGAATACTTGAGTAAATAAAATGGCCGTCGTAAACACCTCTAGTCGATAAGAGCAAAAATCTCAAAAATAAATCAAACAAGAAATTATCGAGTTATTAGCGTCAGGTGTTTCAATTTTTCGTGACGGTTGGCATTTGTAAATTGTACACAATGGTCGAGGTATGCAACCTTAAAACCTTCTCGGTCCAGTTAGCCTCGGTTTAAATTTAGCCTGCAAAACAAAATTATTAGACAACACCCTTTAATTTCGATATTTTCAATAGTTTAAAAATTTCAGCCCTTCGGCGAACATTTTCAATCGTGTTTGCTTCTCCGATTTCGACAAGCTTCATGGAATCCCAGAGCATCATCATCCTATGATATTTACTGCAAAGTTTGGCCAAGTTGATTCCACTAAATCGTTTTTCACTGACGGATCTTTGATAGAGGAGTCAGCAGGCTTTGGAATATTTAATGAAATTTATAGCGCCAACCGTAAACTTCAAGCTCCTTGTTCCGTATATGTCGCTGAATTAGCGGCAATACATTTTACGCTAGAAATTGTTGCCTCATTAACACCGGATCAGTACTTCACTTTCACGGATAGTCTCAGTTCTATAGAGGCTATTCGCTCATTGAGGCCGGTAAAGCACTTCTTGTATTTTCTCATGAAAATACAGAAGCTTCTAAGTGCTTTATCTTCGCGTTATTTTATCATCACCTTTGTATGGGTCCCATCTCATTGTTCAATTCCGGGCAATGAGAAAGCGGACTCGCTTGCAAAGGTGGGCGCTATGGAAGGCGATATTTGTGATCGACAAATCGCCTTCAACGATTTTTTTCCTATTTTTCGTCAACAGTCACTCGTCAGCTGGCAGTATAAATGGAGTAAAGGAGATTTGGGGCGATGGCAACATTCTATCATCCCAAAGGTGTCGAAGAAATCTTGGTTTAGGGGGATGGATGTGGGTCGAGACTTCATTCGTGTCATGTCTCGCCTCATGTCCAATCATTATTCTTTGAACGCTCATTTATACCGGGTTGGGCTGAGCGACAGCAATCTCTGTGAGTGTGGACAAGGCTATCAGGACGCAGATCACGTTATTTGGTCTTGTGCTGAACATCGTGGAGTCAGATCGGGGCTTTATGATTCCCTTCGGGCTCGAGGTAGACAACCCAATGTGCCAATTCGAGATATTTTGGCTGTACGTGATTTGGAGTACATGAAACTCATTTATGTGTTTTTGACTAACATTAGCTTTAGATTGTAGTTAGTTTAACCTGTATGTTTAGTTTAAGTTTTTTTTATCTGTGTATGTGTGTTTTTTTTTCTTTTTCAAAAAAAAAAGTCAAAGAGAACCATAAACTATATAGTTATAAGTGTTTAGATAATTTAGAATTTAAATTTAATGTGTTATGTAAACCATACTTTAAATTCCCACCCTCTTTCCCATCCGTAATTTGTAATTCCTATTAACCTCGAGACGGCCGCGAGTAATCGGTTTTATCCCCCTAACTTTAGTTTTAAGATAAATGATGTATAAAAACATGAAAATTTGGCTCTGTAAAGTTGATTCGATTGAGCCTGTACAAATAAATGATTTATTAAAAAACATAGTTTAAATTGTTAACAGATAATGTTTGATAGTTGATTTGATACATGGGAAAATTTCCAACCGATTGATGTTAGCATCTTGAAAATCTTTCGAGCGTATATTAAGTTATCAGCGTTTAATTTTTAACGATATTTTGGTGACGGTCGCATTTTTCTAGATTTTCAATTGGCACCCTACCCTTGCCAAAAGACGCAGTCTACGTCAAAAAATAAATCGTTATCGAAAGTTGTCACTTGATACTCATTCATCTACAGTTTGTCTCACAATAGGTTTCACCTTTTTCAGTATTGGTTTATTTCAGCTGGGTAATTTTAACAGCGGAATTGATAATACCCGTGTTGAGTGTATTCTTCTGACAGCTTACCGTTGAAGGTAAATAAGCGATTCCGTTTGCTTATATCATAGAAGCCATACGGGAGCAAGTTTTAAAATTACATTTGCAACAGCTTAAAGGCTAGTATGCAGCTGAAAAGTAATGTGCATTAGGATAGGACACGAAATTATCAAGAAATGCTTTTACTGTCGGAATTACTTACCTTGTATGCAGCTGAAAAGGAAGGCAAACTTCGTAACGTTAGTAACGCCTGCTCGTGTAATCTAAATGGGGCTGTCACTTTCCCTTGCGGAATAATATTCCGTTCGATTATACGGCAAGGAAAACTGACAGATTACCCACACAGGAGCAATTGTCAATATTACTTCGGTAGAAATAGCAAAAATTACTTCAAGTCTTTACTTGTCAGCTGCATACTAGCCTTAAACCGTGTCAGATATTCAATAGCCTTAAGCAGTTCGGAGTGAGTAAGCGTTTTGTTTTACATACCTGGAAACGGTTCAAGGAAACTGGAAATGTCCATATTCAACACAAAGGAAGTGCCAGACGAACTACCAGAACGAAGAAAAAGATCAAATGTCTGAGGGAAGAAGACGTAATCCGGCCGTATATTACCGAAAATTGAGCAAACAATTTCAAATGTCCCCTGCATCAATGGACAGACTCCTCAGACATGATCTGGAATGCAAGCCATACAAGAAATAACGGGTTCACGGGTTGACGGAGCATCAAAAGAAAGCCAGGGTCCAAAGAAGCAGAAATCTTTTGGTTCGGCGCGGTGACTGGGAGATTTTATTTTCGAAGTGATGATGATGTGTGTGTGGCAAAAGTCTTGCCAATAGAGATAAACTAGCTGTAGAACGCTATCAGAATATTTCGAAAATCATGGTATTTGACGTACCACGAAAAGGAAAACTTCCTCTTCTCTTCAGAGAATCTAACGAAAAATCAACACTGAATATTACATCGAGCAGGTTTTGAAGAATCATCTGCCTTCTCATGCTTCAACGTTGTATAGGAATACACCATATTGTTTCCAACAGGACTCAGCTCCAGCTCAAAAGGCAAAGAAGACAAGCGTGGAGCGCGGAAAGTTTTGCCGATTTCATCGCAAGCGAAGAATGTCCTGCGTCTTCACCGGATCTCAACCCACTTGACCACTTTGTTTGGGGTTATATGCTTCAAAATGTAGGCCCTACGAAAGGGCTTACTTTAGATCCATTCAAGAAACATTTAGTTGATATTTTAGACCAAACTGAATCCGAATTAAATAAATATGGTTTATTTTTTAGAAACGAGCCAGCCTCCGGCTGAAAGTCTCATTTAAAAAGATAAGATAAGCCAAGATAATATGGTTTATTTCTGTCACGTGTAACTTTCAAATAAATGCCAAAATAAATGCCTTGATTTGGTTGATTTGTTTTGCTGTAATCCCAGTTTATTTGAGTGACATCTATCGTGAGACACCCTGTAGTAACTTTGATAAACCATGGCCTAGTGAGATCGAATTTAATACAGTTCTTCCCAAAAATCCAGAAAAAGCCCGTCGTGGTTGTGGTTTATTTTTTAATTTCATTTTGAGTCGATATAACAGATCCAGCATCTTTCTTGCAACCAAAAGAGATTTATTTCTTTTTTTTTTGTATAAAAATTTTTCGTAGCTTTTTGCAATTCGTACACTGCAAGAATGTTCTTTCCGGGCCAACGTATTTATTATTACCTTTGACCTTCAATTTCGAAACATTAACTAAATTTCATATTCCAGATGGGGTCGTACAAATAATGTGGTGTAGGTTTTTCACTTGGTATATTTAACGTATTAGCGTAGCGTAAATTAATTTTATTGACCTAATAAACTTGGACAAATGACTACACAGTATTCATCAACGGAATGTGATCATTAGGACACTCGTATTAATCTCAGGATATTTGTGCAAAGTCATTGACGATGTTTAGCTCCACAGCCAAGCGAAGAAGGAGAACCTGGTATAACGAGCTTCAATTTTCAAATCACGGTGTTGAAAATTAGAATCAAAATATTAAAAAATCCGTCATAATTGAATCGTCATAATCTTTTTGACTTCTTACAAAAAACTGGTAATATTTAGTTTAAATCAATGCAAGTTTGAAAGAAAGAATCCATTTAATCTTGAATCTTCCCGGAGCTTTTTAACACTAATTTTGATTTTCCTCAGTCTGATTTGTGTAGAAAAATGCTTGATATTTTACTCAAAGTCTACTAAAATGGAAATATTTTTCGGATTTTTTTTTCTCCAAAATACCAACCAACCAGGTCTGCGTTCGATTCTTAGCATTCATGCAATCCATCTATTGGGCAGTATCGAATCGCTGTTATCAGCCCAACTCCAGTGAGGGAAAATCAATAAAGGTTCAGCCATAGTTGCAATCACAAAGTCCGTATGTTGTTGTTTTTTTTTGGCCAGGGATGGAAACTAGGCCCAGCCATTAAATTAATCTAATTCACTGTTTTTGAACTTTAATAGCCACCAATTAATCTTGCACACATCAGCGGCAGCCGAAACTATAGTGTGTCCTAATTTCGAATTCGCTATCGCCAGAGATAGATTGGCGGAATTGGAATGGCAAAAAACAAAAATAAAAATACATAAACCCGCACCACTCGCCACTACCACCATTATCACTGGAGTGCGTGTTGATTCCATACAATGCTTAATTTAAGAAGAAAAAATGTAAATAAATCCAACACACCCGTTCCGAGCGACGAACACCACTACAACGGTAGCGAACAACAATAAAAAAAAATTCGCGCACAGTTTGACCTTCAAAATATTTCAAATTCAAATTTCGCGCTCTCGGCTTGAAACGACTGCAGCTTACAACCGTACGGAGCAGCATTTGTTATTTGTGACCATGGCCAATCTAGTTGGCTGCGTCAGTAGTAAGATACCACAAAAACACAGTCAACTTGGATGGAGTGTGTTGATATCATTCACATGCCCATTATTGCGGCCCAAGTTGACTTACGTGCATACATCATCGGAACGCCCAAGGTTCATAAACTTCAACGGGACCGTTTCGCAGCCACAAAGAAGCACCTAGACCTCGAAAATCTACTACTTAATTAATTTCTCAATCTTGTCCCGCCATCGTCGTCGTCGTCGTCGTTTGGGCACGGAACATACCAACTACAAGCCTTGTTCCACGTGCAGCTAGGCAGGACGGTAACGGTCCTCCTGTATAGTTGGACAATTGCTTGTTTCCTCTGCCGTGTTCTATGCAAAGTTCGCAAAGCCTGCAGGAGATAACGACAATGATTCACACTTCATTGCGCGTCCTGAAAGATATCCTTTTCCACCCGGTTGCCTGCTGGCTGCCAACTACTTCTACTGCTACTAACCCAAACAGCGCCGAACGCACTGGCCTGGACGGGTGGGTCCTGTTGGGCGGCAGTTGGTCCCGGCACACAGACACTACATACCTACAAAGAGGAAAACGGCAACTAATTTTCCGTTCTCTTACTCCGGTGGCAGGTCCCTTGTGTTGTAAGGTAGAGAAAAGCACGAACACTCCCTCCGCCTATTAAAGCCGAAAAACTGGACCAAGCGACCAAGCGAGCCAGCAGGAGATACCGAGGTGGATATTTATTACACCATTTAACCTATTAATATTTCAAGCCCTTGTTTGAAGCGTAATTTATACTTTCATCTTCATGTAATGAAGCGGTAAAATGTGTGTCGGTGTGTGAGTGTGCCTTTGTGGGCAGGATTTTGCCAAGGTTTTGCGGAGTAATGGTCATCTTTGTGACGCGGCTGCTCAGTTCCGGGGATGGGTTTCTGGAGTGAGGAGTGATAATTATGTAACAATGGGGTGTCCGCTTCTTTGATAGAAATGTGCAAAGATTCATCATTTCGAGTTCCTGAGGGACAGATTTGTAAAGATGAGGATTGCTGGATCGTTTTTGACTGTGGTTGCGAGATTTGCGATAAACTTGGTGGGGGTAAGTGAAGGATTTAGTGAATTGAGGTGATAGGGTAACCGTTCCCATATGAGTCTTATTGCTCCTACAGTGGCCGAAATACTCCCATTTTTAAATTCTGAACCTACTACATAATGCAAGGATTTTTGTTTTATAACTAAAACGTTACTTGCGCTATGATCGCACAAAATTAAGTAATTAAATAAATTTTGGTCGAGTCACAACTTTTCTATGATAGATTATAATAATGATAACAGGAAATTCTTGGGAAATTCCTATGAGCACAGTGTGACAATGCTACACCTATCGTGCTCGATTAACACAAACACTAGTAAACTGTCATTCTTCTGAGCTGCAGCTGTATGTGTGAGCGTGTGGAACGTAAACAAAACGTAAAGCAGTGACAATTTTGTGAAGTTGTCAGGATGTCGAAAGGAAAGTTTCTCGGCGAGTGGGAGCGCAAAATAATCTCTGATATAAAGGATTTTGACCTAAGTAACCACGCCATTGCAAAACGAATCGATAGAGCAAAAACGGTTGTGCGTAATTTCTTGGAAAAAGATGAAAATGACGCCATAAGGAAGCAGAACAAGGGCAACTCGAAAATAACCAATCGTGGACAAAACCGCATCATTCAGCTTGGTGAGAAGGGAAAGTTTGATTCTAGACAAAATCTCCAAAAGGTCGAAATTAACATTTGTAAACAATGACTTAAAACGTTAATTTTCTGGAAATTTCAGGTAGCTAACATCTATATCCACTACCGACGGAAAGGTAATAACTCCCTGTATCTGTTTCTGGTGCCATTTTGTTTGTGGGAGCAAGCAGATCCCAGAACAATACGCTAAAAGTCATTGTTTACAAATGTTACTTTCGACCTTTTGACTATTTTGTCTAGAATTACTCAGCGATCAAAAAGGAACTTGATGTCCCCATCACAACAAGGCGTGTTTCTCAAATTCTGTGAGTATCCGGGCACATTGTCTATACGAAAAAAGCCAAAAACCAAATCTTATGAAGCGGCACATTCAGGTGCGTTTGGATTTTGCTCAAAAATACATGTCCTGGAAGTCTGAGTCGAACAATGTTGTGTTTTCAGATGAAAAGAAATTCAACTTTGACGGCCCCGATTGCTGTTTGTACAGCTGGCACGATCTGCGAAAAATTCCAGATGTCGAATTGAGCAAAAATTGTAGAGTTGGAAGCCTTATGGTATGGGCCGCTTTTCGATCAGAGATAAAACGCCGATTGCGACAATTTACATCAGAATGAACTCTCAAAACTACGTTGAACTACTGGAAAGTGTTTTGATCCCATGTACTGATGACGTTATGGATGAAGAATTCGTCTTTCAACAAGATAACGCCACGATCCATAGTAAAGTATCGAAACAATGGTTTGTCGAGCGGGATATTACACTTTTGGACTGGCCAGCATGAAGTCCTGACCTAAATCTTATTGAAAATCTTTGGGGAATCCTAGCCAGATGGGTGTACAGCAGAGAAAGACAGTATGGAACGGTTTGAGAGCTCCAAGCGGCCGTAAGAGAAGAATGGGGAAAAATATCATTAGACATGATACAAAAACTGGTTAATTTGATGCCGAAACGAATTTTTAAACCAGTTCTTAAAAATATTTAACAAAATAAGTATTAACTTTCGGTTTAAAGATAATTATCATGCTTCAAAAAATAAACATTACGCTGCGTTTTCGGCTTTCAGGAATTCCCCATCCCAAACAATGTTTTATTTCTTCAGTTATGTACCTTTGGAACAGAAAAAAAAGCTGTCTTGTAAAAATAACGCATCACATGATCCACTTCCGTAAACAATTATATCATACGGCATTTAACCTTTGAATCGAAAAACGAAAAAATAACAATGCGCTTATCGGAATTTCTAGCACTATATATTTATCCTTGGCTTAACCACGTGATTGGAGACGAAAAAGATTGATTTCTTTACGTAATAATTTTTGCATACACTGAACTACAAATATAAAGGGTGTTTCACATAAAATTGCATCACGGAAAAAACGTTGTAAAAATTATCCATTTTGTATTTTCTTTTGAAAATGTGGGTATAGTTATTTAGAGTGTTTTTTGTTGTTGTATTCTTATCCTTGTCAGTTTGTGAAAAAAAATGGCGTCACCCGAAAAGAAACGTCGCGAATTCATTCTGCGCAAGCACCTAGAAAATACCCAACTCTCTTATCGGAACATCGGAAAACAACTCGGAATCGTGCAGTCAACGGTGAGTCATGTGATTAAACGTTACAAAGAACGGAAGGAGAAATGCGGTCAGAATGGATGTTCTATTAGTGATCAGGATAACAAGCATCTAAGCGGAATCCCAATGCTGCAGTCAGGAATGTGGCCAAAAACGTTGAATCTGTCCAAGTCTTTCGTTCAGAGAGCCAAGGACTGGAAGAGACTGCATGCGTACAAATTGCAGAAGGCTCCAAATCGTGACGAACAATAAAATACGGTGGTAACATCACGGGCCCGGAAACTGTACACCTAGATGCTGACGAAGCCTCATTTTCTCATCATGGATGATGAGACTTACGTCAAGGCGGACTTCCGGCAGCTTGCGAGGCTTCTGTTTTGACCGCCCAGTACAAGTTTGATGTTCCGGAGGAAGTAAGGAAGCAGATACTTCCTACGTTTGCCAAGGACAACATGATTTCGCATGCTGTGGCAAACGGAGTGCGCCGTTCGTGACTACCGAGACTGTAAACGGAGAGATCTACCTCAATGAGTGTCTACAGAAGCGTCTGCTTCCTCTGAGGGCCATACTACATTCAAGATAAACTTTCCAGAAATCCAGAAAAAAAGCTTTCTCGAAGTTCAGGAGGAAAGTAACCAGGGAGGCCACTACCTAAAATTTCTAAAAAAAATCAAAAACAAACTTCCACTAAGCTCAGAATGAACAGAAATTCAGCAGCGAACTTCTCTGATGTTCAGGAAAGGACTTCGCAGAAGTTTGAGAAGAAACTTCTTAAAAGTATAGTTACTTCCCATCAATGCTATAGAGCTTTCCTAAAGTTCAGAAAAGAATATTTCAGAATGAGGATTTCTCAACGTTCTTGAAGAATAGAAAATATTTTTCCAGAAAAAATATTAGGTACTCTCTAGTAGTTTGAGCAGATGATACCCCGTTTGGCATACAGATGTTTGGCAGAATGGACGTTTGGCCGAAAATTGTCTATAAGCATAAATGTATTGCAGAGAAACGGAAATAAGAATTTAAAAAGTATTTTCAAACGCATTAGATCTAATATTGCAAGAACACAACCGAACAATGAAATGATTAAATTACTATGACAGAATCATGGATTGCAAATGCAAGGCACTCTTAGTAGGAACATTTTCAATCATTCAAAAGTCTACTTCATTCCAAACAGCAAAATGTTTTCATGACAATTATGAACTGTTGACGTAGTGCTAGAACTCAAAATTTTGAACTTTCTTGAAATGAATAATCCACTAAAGCAACTCAAGCTTTTTTTGGGAGAGGATCAAGCTTTTTTTTGGGTCAACGGATACCAGAAGGATTGAGACGGTTGGCTCGAGTTTTTTGGTGCGCATCAAAGGACCTTCTTTCAGTCGTTATGAACCAAAGCTGAAATCTCTTTTAGTTTACTATGCGCGAGGTGAAGGGCAGAAAAAATATTTCTCGTTTTGTTTAATGCATGGCAGGTATGAGTTTATAGGTGGATCTGATCGTGATATTGAAATAAAATAGGTCAATGTATATTTATGCGTATTGTTCTTTCAAATTGTGAAATCCTCATATACTTATCCCTTTTTTTTTTGCTTAAGTTTGATCATATTATCTCTCACCATATTTTGATAATCGTCAGTCATTTTGAGGCAAGATTTTTCTGAGAAATTTTATTGTAACTATTGTTCAAAAGAACGAATAACTCATTTGAGAAGAGTCGAGATTTAAAATCAGATTATATTGTAAAATGCCATGCAATGTAATTTCAGCGTTCAAAGCCATTTAGCCAAATATCTTTTAATAATTCGATTCTAAACAACGTCTTTAAGAAAAATGCAATTTTATTGAAGCTCAAAATTATCCCTTTCCCAAAGTTTTGTGAAGTTTTCCTCGAAGGGTAGGTGGGACTTATCTGATGTTCAGATAGAATAAGCTCAGAAAAAAACTTCCCAGAATTTCAGGAAGAAACTACCTATGAGTCCAAGCAGTAATTTCTCAAAAATTTCAGGAAACTTCTCTAAACTTCAGGAGAGCACTCTCCAGAAGTTCTGAAGGGAACTTCTTTAAAAAGTTTAGTTGGGACAACTCATAAGTGCTATAGAGCTTTTCTGAAGTTCGAAATCGAACAATTCAGTAGTTTAGAATGAGGCTCTCTCGAAGTTCAGGAATTCCTAGTAGCTCAGGTAGTAGCTTCTGAGAAAAAACAGGAAGAAACATTCCAGAAGTATAGGGGGTACTAATAGCTAAAGCAGGTTTTGTCAGAAATTTAGGAACAATTTTCTCCGAAGTTTAGGAGAAAACTTTCCTGCAGTTCCAAAGAGGACTTCTTAGAAGTTCAGGATGAAACTTCCAACAAATTTGGGAAGATTTTTCAAGAAATTCTGGAGAGAACTTTCTCAATGTTTTGGAGTCATTTTGCTCGCATTTCAGGATGGGACTTATCAGAAGTTTGGACAGTAACTAAGTTAAGTTCATACTTATAAACTGTTCCTGGAATGCAGGACATCCCAGAATTTTAGCAAAGAAGTTTTTCAAAGATAAGGAAAAAGCTCGCCGCAAATTCATGAGTTTATCACTGACGACCAGAAGAAGTAGTCTATAAAAAATCATTCATATGACCATAATTTCATTGCTCCTGACACCATATTAAAATATGGTAAACAGCATCTTCTCAACCGATCACACCGTACTTTGAACTAGGACACTAACTAATGTAGGAATTACATTTCCTTGGTTTCCATCTCGCCTTGTTTGAGAAATCTGATCAGCAGGAAAACTTCCCTGAATTTTAGCCGAGAAATATAAAACAAAATCAAGAAGTTTATCAACAAATCAAAAGAGTTTCGAGAATTCGTCTTGAGTTCTGAGAATCTTCCAAAAATTCACAAAAAAATCCGCGATCCTGAACTAATCCCATCTCAGGTTACTAGAAGCTAAGGAAAGAGATAGAATGCTTTTCCAAAAGGTCAAAGATCTTGTATGTATGTATGTAAGGTAGCCACCATCCCTTCTACGACCTTGTCATGTATGCAGCTCCACTTAATAGCAAGATCAAATTGAGTTACCGGGTTGCATTCACAGTAACGCTGTATGAAGGGCCAAAAACGGTTGGGCGGACCCGTAAGCAGAGACACTTGCGCGAAACCCGCGGGAACATAAGATTCTCCTTCCAACGATACGATCCGACAAATCGCATAACCCAATTCGCAATACTCATTAAGCTTTCTACGGGATGGCTTGTTAAGAAGGGCGCGTCACTCACGCTGAAACTGTTGGAGTAGAATTCGCAACATCATAATCGAATCGGTAGGATAAGAAAATGATACTGTTTATTCCCTCCTAGACGCCGGTTGTCATTACCACTCCAGTGTCCAATTCAGTTTGAATGATACCCTGATGCTCCCTCCCTGCCCAATATATATTCAATGTCATGTAGTAATACATGAAATATAGTAAATATTAAACTGATAAAAAATATAGTGAATGATTATTATAATAATATTTAATATAGTAAGTAAATGTAAGAATGATAGTAACAATTCCATTTGTAAACCTGAAAGTTAAGACAATATAGTAGCTATGAGAAAAAAATTGATTCAAACATATTTTACAATACTTGGAATATCCATGGATGATCTGAAATTATATAGCATATGAAGAATAGTAAACAAAAAATTTCGAAGTGCTGTTCCGTTTCCTTGAATCACAAAAACTTTTTGTAGTGAGTCTCACAGTAACTATAGCAATTTTTATCAAATGAATTTAAATACAGTAATATCATATCATTTAATATCATAACATAAAATAAAAATTTGACGTTAAAATGTGAAATAAAAATACGAGCAAACCAGTAAACTATAGTAGAATATATATCCGTAACTTAGCTGGTCATCGAAAGACTTCCGCTGTTGCAGCTTCGATAAAATTAATATCTATTAAGAATTTGTTTTCACAGTTATAGTCAAATAACATAATAAGCGTAAGTATAATATATATCTGTTATCCACTGGTTTGTAACTGAAAAAAATTAGATATGTTTTAATTTTCGAATAGTCTTGGAAAAGCTGAAAACAGCAAACAATTAGAAGAAATACATTTTATATAAGCATGAATAATGCCAAAAACGTAGATTAAGTAAAACCAGACAAAAAAAAGTCCGATAACTCTTATTGGTCTGGATCTATAAATGGTAATGGGAAATAGGAAAGCAATGATTATACGGCATAGAATATAGATAAATAGCGAAGGGATGTTATACTATAAAATGATAATACCAATTGTACTTGTATTCACATATCTACATATTGTGATCCTGCTGCAATTGTAGACGGGCCCGCTCATGCATTACTAACCTTAGATAAATTATCATAACCACCGAAAAAACAAAATATATTTTAAATTATTTAAAAATACTTAGGAGTTCCTTGGATGACCTGAAATTACAAAGAATAGTATATCTACCATATCGCTGTGCAGCTGCTATAGTGGAAAAAATAATTGATGTGATATAACCACAATGGAACTGACTCTTAGCTTCGGGTCCTGGAATCCCTACTGAGCCCTTGCGGCACGTCAAGCCGGCCAGTTCAGCGCAAGGGCTTTTCCAAAAGGTTAAAGATCTTTGAGATAAAATAGTTGAAGAGAGATCGATCGCTCCATATCTGTACAACAACCTTTGAATGTTAAATGTTTAAAAAATTAATGCTGTCAATAGCTTCAGTATCGTCACGCACAAATTCGTGATAAGTAGATAATAACCCCTCTTCTGAATCATCTTTGAAGTCCACATATTAATTAATAACTTCCCAATATTAATTAATAACTTCCCGCAAAAATAATTCGCAACTTTGGAACACGGTCCAAGAAGTTTACTGAATAACAAAACATTAGAGTAGTTCACAAAACAAGAGTTAAAAATGTAAATACTTATTCTTCGACGCTAAAAAATTACAGCAATATTTAAAATACGTGGAATAATTCTTAGATTTGTCAGTCACCCTCTATTGAAAATTCCTCTAATCAGAATACGACTTCCGTTTCGAATACGACTTTGAATTATAGTAATGTAATGTAATGTATAGATTCCAATACCTGAAATTCCCGAAACCCCATTATACCATATCCATTTCTTCAAAGGTCCCAGCACTCATTCTTTTTCGTAAATGAGCAATACTTAAAGTAAAATGTACGAACCGAACCCAGCCGAAACAAAAAATCGCAAATATTTCAACAAAACTGTCCCTAACCGCTAAACTGACATAAGCAAAACGCGACGATCGATTCGAATAGTGTTCGCCCACACACCGCAAGCCCACCGAACAGCCACCTACACCAACCGGAGCGCGTAAACGATCTCCTCTCTCGCCCACTCCGTCCGTACACGATCACGTTCCGCTTCGCTCAAAGGGCGGAACCTCCAAAAAAAATAAAAAAAACCTCATTTTCGAGTGACGATAGCGACGACTACGGCTAACGAGTGTGACCTCCACGCACACATGCCAACCGGATTGGCAGCACATGCGAAATGAAAACCGAAAAAAAAACTGCGACCGCAGATTCGCGATCCGAGCCGCGCGTGCACTTGACGCATGGAATAGATGCGAAAAGCGGAGCATAAAAAACACATAGCGGTAGGGTAACTCACTCTCTGGACGAACTCGGCCGCTCTCGCTCTCTTTCGCGCGCTCACTCTCTCATGTCCGCTTCTCTCTGTGATTTTAGTGATAGCGCAAATGCAAAGATGTGAGTTTAAACATTTTAGCCGAAACATACTAACCACGTATAATAACAATAAAATTGACTCGCCAAAAAATAATGCTACACGCCACGAATGTTCGGAAACCCAGTCAAGGCAACACCGAAGAAGACAAAATAAAGCATTGAGAAGATGATTTTTTTTAACTGACTGACTGACTGACTCGGTGCTCTTGCGTGGCTTGACGTTATAGATAGACACACAGAAGTAAATATAAATAAATAATAAACAAACCGCTGCGAATAGGAATAAGTACACGCGTGTGAGCAGCGGAGTGCCTTCCACTGTTTGCCATGGCGACGGAGGGCGGAAGGGCCCAAAAGAGAGGGGGCCAAGCCAAACTTGCAAAGAGCGTAAACGGCGATCATCGTCGGTTTGCGAAGAATGAAGTCGGCGGTTTTCGTATTTCGCGGCCTACTAGGAGCATGAATAGCGCATAGAATAGGAGGCACATTTTTTTTCGGGAATTCCTGGTGTGTTGTTCTTGTTCGATTGAGTTTCGGCGAGAATTGGCTCACACGTGTGCATGTGTGTAGTGGTGTGGGGTGTGTGTGGATCGGCGTTGTATCGGGCAGCAGCATCATTCGCGAGAGTGATAGCGATCTCTAGTTGTTGGGAAGTTTGCTAACCGTTAGAACAAACTTCGACCGAACTGAGCGCGATCGAGTGCGGCTTTTGGGGTGTGAAGGGGTGGAGGGTGTGGCGGTCGGATTTAGGGAAGGGCTCGCGAATTGATGTTGCGTGATGCGAGGGGGACGAAACGATCGCGGCCGGTCGGTGATGCCGTGTTTGGTAAGGGACGGGTTTTGTCATTGAGAGTGGGTTGAATGATCTCTCGGGGCTGGGTGGAGATGTTTGTGGATTTTTTTCTTCTTCGGACGATGGTTCAAGGGTTTTGGTTTTTTTGTTGTTGCTAGTCGCTTTATTTTTAGATTATGATCGGTTGGACGTGTCATATGTCTTCCGGGTGCGAGCCAACGGTTGTTATGAATATTTAGTATCGTTATTAATTATACGTTTCGTTTACAGCGTTTTAATGAATTGGGCAGCTAAATTTGAGAGTTCAACAAAAGGTCTGATGACTTTGACCTTCAACGTTAAACTATGTCAGTGCTATTTTCGTGGAAAATGGGACTGTTCTCATAAAATTAAGCTGGTTTAAGAACATGAATAATTTAGATTTTGGTAATCAATCGTCAAATTATAAAAAAGAAAATCTACGCACATTGTAAGAAACCATTTCTGTCAGCTAGTTAACGCACTAATCGTCTCCTGGAAATCGTGTAGGCATAGGCGTGTCTTATTATGTATTTCTTTATTTATCTTCATACCGATAACAAGAAATCAGCTATCAAAAACTTGTTTTTGGCAACACTTGCCAATAATTTCGCTTTTGACAGCCCAGCAAACGTGAAAAAAAACATTTCTCTTTTTCAAATACTTTTAAAGCAGCATACTTTCTGTTGAGTTTCTCTCGAATTCCGGTAGTGATAAACGTTGTTTGGAATTAAAATCTTGGGAAGAGCAAAGGGTGATGACCAATTGGTTAGTCACCACAAAGTGTTCTCAAGCGAAAAGTTTTATAATTCCAAATGTTACAATTAGTGAAAAGCTTCTGGAGCTCAATAAGAGAGTTCTTTGTACCTATACTGGCCTAGTAACCGGACATTGCCCGAGTAGATATCATTTGAAGAACATTGGCCAGGTTCAGAATGATATCTGTCATTTCTGTAACATGGAACGTGAAACCTCGGAACATTTGCTTTGCAGTTGTGATGCTGTGTACAAGAGCAGATTTGCATTTCTGTACAGTGGCTATATGCAACCTAAAGAAATTTGAACTGCAAATCCTGGTAAGGTGTTGGGTTTTATAAACTCAATTTTGCCTGACTGGGAGACGCGTCTTAGGCTGGTCACTTGACAAATGGTGATCTAGCTTTAAGATGCGAATTAGTATAGTAAATAGGGGTATATCACAAAAGTTCAACTCAGTGGACGCAGTGATTCTAAGCCCCCCAAAAAAAAAAAAAAAAACGTTGTTTGGGGCCTAGGCCGAAAGGAAACTATCTGTCGCGGGAAAAAAAAAAACAAAAATAAAGGAAGGAAGGCGTGGAAGGAAATAAAATAAGATTTTCAGAACAGTTGGACGATCATGATTGAAGTAATTGCACACGATAGCAAGACTAGAATTTTCCAAAGCTAACATGAACCATGACTGGAACATGGCAAGTTTCAACCAATTTGAAAGATTCAATGTTTTCATATGGATTATTGTTATCACTGTAAGAAATAGTGAAGTATATGTTTTAGGTTATCTTCAGTGATGAGAAGAAGTTCAATTATCGTGGTCCTGGTGTGATCTACGGTAGAACGAGCTCAATTATTCCACACGGAATTTCAAAGGAGAAAGCCAAGCCGCACACTTGTGGCAAACCAGTTGGAGTAACATAAATGTGACTCAATTAAGTCACAATCAAGTTAAGGCCATAAATAATGACGTTTATTTTTTGCTTGCGGTATTGTAAGTGGTGCGATCTGTAGCCGCGGTAAACTGGATTTGGCGTTCATTTCCAGCAAAATGAACATGAAGTATTGCATTATTGTCCATCAAATACATCTTTCATTCAAACGAACCAAGATGATTTTTGAACAGGACAATGCATCGATCCTCAAAAGTGCGGAGACCATGAAGTAGCTCAAGGACAAGAAAATCTATATCCATACATGACCCATTTTTACCTACTGACTGCAATGCGCTTGAAAACTGTAGGTTGAATCAAATATTGAAGTCTCACAATAATATTTGTTGATAGGAATCTGAACAACTACGAGAATAGTTTTGGATTTTGTCTAATATATTTCTGACATTTCAAAACCCAGTTATCGATACGAGCAATATATATGTAAGTTGAATTTGAATGCTTACGTTTAAATGCTGTTTTAAACTATGAAATAAGTTGATATGAATTGAGTTGATATGGAATTGCATTGATTTTACACTTTGAATTGAATAGCACGAGAAAACATGGAGTCTTAAATCTACTTGACACAGTTTACTGCTTTGGATGGAGCTCGTCATTCTCCGGAATGAGAAGAATTTGAAGTGTGAAGAAATGTAGCGGCTGAAAATGGCTCAGAAAATTTAAGAAGAAACTCAACGGCTCCGACAAAGGCTTTGTGCCGCGAGCCGAAATGTGCCGGGATAAGAATGGAGGTATATTGACAGATGATCGTTAGGTGATTAAAAGCTGTGGAGAAGCAGCAATACGATCAACACCTGAATGGCGCAGAGCTGGAACACCAGAAAGAATGGTTTCTTTCCGGAGCTATCCGGATGAGTCGGTCGGCGACACGGTGAAATTAACTTCAACTGGACGCAAATCCTGTCAAGCTATGGTTGCTTTAGACTGTACCTGCGTGTTCCGGATGCAAAGAATTCCGCATAAAATGTGTTTTTGACATACCCTCGATTCAACGGCGCGGAAAACCGCATAATGGCCGAGAGTGGTTACGACACAATTCCGGATAATCTTGTCCAGAGGATGTACCAAGACCAGAACATCTAAAACGCCTAAGAGCAGTGGGTACTAAGATTGTCCAAGACCTCCAAGGTAGATGGCGCCATGACCATCGGCAGGCCAGAAGGGATTAGATAATGACTGAAGTCCTTAGCGACTAGACACAGTGGTTGCTCAAATCACAATAGCCCCTTCCCGAAGTAATACCGAAAGGTAGTTCCGGAGAACCGAGGCTAGAGGAACGAATAGTAGAACTTTTTTTTAGCCAACCATGGACCTGAATATTTTCGGAAGAACGTTCCAAGCGATTTCCGATCAGTACATCAAGCTGAAACGTGAAACAGAAAAGGTTGAATTAAGGGTGAATATGTCGATGACTATGTATCTGCGGGCATGAGGAACCGAGCATGATAGAAATCGCATAGACCGAACTGTGATAATCGACGGAGATGAGTTCGAGGTGGTGGAAGTATTAATATCCCTCGGATCATTGGTGACGTCTGATAGAAAATTGCAGCGAAGAAATTATCAAAAAAATAGAAACTTTATTACCGGAATCATGCTTAGTATGGAGAAAGACCCGGAGGTTTGGCATACTTCAGTCCCGTATTTAGTGTACCATGTAAAAGACGTTGATAAGGGCGGTAGTTTTCTAGGAGCTTGACACGTGGACAATGGACAATGCAAGCACTTAGAATTTTTGAATTACGTGTGCTTAGGATCATATTTGACGGTGTATGTGAAAACTTCGTATGGATGAAAATAATAAACCACGAGCTGGTGCAGCTTTATGATTGACACAGTATTCTGAAGTCTCTAAAGCAGGACTGCTAGGGTTGGTGGAGTATATTGTAGGAACGCCGGACAACAATCCCACAAAAACGGCGTTTGAATCCGGCCGGTACAAGGCGCAGAGGGGCACAGCAAGTAAGATTGCTAGAACAAGTGAAGCAAGCTCTTTGAAGTTTGGGATACTCAAGGAACTGGAGGTAAGCAGCCTTCAATCGATTTTCGTTCGGTCCTAAAGCGTGCATTAAAAAAGCGACTAAATGTTTCGATTTTTCATGCGATTACCCAGCCACCTGGTGGTCCGTCCACCGGCCAGTAGTCAATATATACTAGTTGCCTATGTACTGTGACAATTTGACACCTCCATCAGTTTCTTTACGGCAGCTACGGCGAGAACAGTGAAACAACTTCGATCTATGGTTTGTTCATACCGCCGGACCTAAAAAAGTCAGCCATCGTGACCCACTTAGTGTCAGCCGGATACGATCGTAGAAACATTTATAAAATTCTGGCACTTCTACAGAAGGGAGAGTTCATCGAGCAGAAGCCTGATTCCGGACGTCCGACCGTTTTAGGCGACCGGAGGAATCAACGGAAGTTCAACCGAAAGACGGAAGGCAAGTTGGCCACTTCCTTCCGTGCGTTGGACTGGAAGGTCAGTGCGACCGGCGAAACGGAAAAGAAGTATTTGGCCAAAATGGATATCGACATGCGGGAGCGTCAGTCCAAGCCAGCCGTGTCGGAGAACCAAGCGAAAACCCAGAAACAACGGCTGAAGATTCAAGATGCATCGGAGACCACCTGGAATTTCATTATTCGACGGTGTCTCGGGTAGTGATCCAGGAGATCCAGGTGATCAGTTAGAGGCAGAAAATCGAAGACAGCTGATCCAGTAGACTGTGCCACTTGACGCGCAAATGACATTCAAGATGCATTATTCGGAAATGATTGACAAAGTCAACCGTCAGCTAGGCTTCATTCTAAACTAAACTGCTCATGACTTTGATGATCCCTTGTGCCTACGTGCTCTGTATTGCTCGCTCGTCCGGTCTATTCTGGAGTATGCATCAGTTGTTTGGTCCCCTTACAAAGCGATCTGGATCACTAGGATCGAATCCATTCAGCGGAGGTTTGTGAGGTCTGCCCTGGCGTGACCCTTTAAATCTACCTCCATATGCAGATCGCTGTGCTTTGCTGGGCTTTGAAACACTTCAAAATCGCCGTTTGTTGGATCAAGCAGTATTTGGAACAAAATACGTTCGGAAATTGACAGTGCAGCATTGCTTGAGCGTTTGCAGATTTATGTTCCTCAACGTGTTCTTCGATCCAGGCAATTTTTACCACCAATTTTTACCATTTTTACCTCGAATGATCCTCTCATCTCCATCTGCAGACGTTTTTAAGCAGGTTTTATGTTTTCGACTTTAACTTGTCAACTAACACAATTAGAGAACGGTTACGCACTTAGCTAATAACTAGTATTATTATTATACATTAAGATTTCATTAAGACCATGTTGTCGGATGATATGATTACAAAATAAACAAAATAAACAAATAAACAAGATGATACCATAATTACTATACACCAACACGGTCCTACGTCAACATCGCGGTCATATTCCTGATATAACCTATCTCTATTTGTTTTTCTACTGACCCATTCAGAAAAATGACGCAATTTTGGTCAAATGTCATTTGGTCTAATGGAAAAACTATGCAAAAGAATCGGGTCCCACAACGAAACGACAACATGGATTTTATGTTTTTTTTCCGTAAATTTAATGTCTTCATACCTGTTTATGATTGTAAACTAAATATAACCAATAATGCTTATGACGTTTAGGATTATTCAAACAAATTTTTGTTTCAGAAAAAATACTTAATAAATAGTAAAATAATTTATGTATCGTAGCGTCTGTAAACTGTTAAGGGTGTAACAGTTTTCATTGAAATCACCTTTTGTTGACCTATCGAAATTTTTACATATCAGACTAAGAAGTTGAAAACTCTGCTCATTTTACAAAAGGTTGCCAGTAACAACAAACCATCCGTCGACTGGCCCTTCCATCCAATAGCTTATTCTATGAAACATCTTGTTTGCAAAACTTCTCGCTCACCTCGGACATGCCGATTAGTTTAATTTCGATGGTTATTACAGAGGTTCCTTTTAAAATTCATAATTTCAAATTAAACAAAACATATTGGTAGTTAATGCAACCACTCAAAAATCTATACCATTTTTAACAATGTTCTCAGATTCAACGGATTCAATTCCGTCAAAACGGTCAACCTTTCATAATCGGATCTGAATCCTCAACCTTATTTTTAGGTTGTTCGGCAAAAATATACAATGAGTGGCTATGAGCAATAAAATCCTATCAGCCTTTCACCATGCTCTTTGAACTATGAAAGTAAGCACACTACTGAAGGAGTTAACCTTTTCCTATCTCAAATTGAAATTTAAAGCTTTTAAAAGTTCAGTCGAATTAATATTTAAAAAATACTCATGATCAAGTGCACCGAAAAGTTGATGCTAATTAATTGGGCTCACTCAAGCACGATTTCTTCTCACTCAACGGAACCTTATCGTCCCAAAACCGTGCGAACGCACATCTTTACCAGACCTAAGGGAACAGAGAGAAAGAGAGAGCACATGGCAAGCAAAATCAAAAGGTTTTATTTTTAGCTGTGACTCAATTCGCACGGCGCATCAAAATCATTTCGCGCACAAACTTACACACTCTCTCTCTCTCACACACACACACACACACACTGAGAAAAACGAAGTCTCGAACCACCATCATAAAGAGGATGAAATGAAGGGAAGCCAACAGCATCCCATTACTTCGATGACGACGGCCACTCATCGGGTTGACTTTCTCACCAAATGTCCAAAATAAAAAAAAGTGACTTTCGCTTTGACGTTTACGGCATTCGTAAATGATGGGTGGGTGGAATGGCTTGGTAGGATCAACGGAGCAATCCGCCGCGCTTCGATCCCTTTTACCCCCAATGATGACTTTTGGCGTACGTTATGTAGTCCAAGCATTTGTGTCACGAGGACTGTTTGGTTTCTTTTCCTAACCGTGATGATTTTTGTTTACCAACCACCCGAAGAGACGTCTATCCGCTGACGAGATCACGGGGAACCATGCCGAGCGAGGGCAAAGTCATTAGCGTATCGTCTATTTATCACAAATATTCATAAACAAGTACCGCAAAAACGCGCGGTGGACTTTCTCTGCCCGTGGTCGGTTTTTGGCGCTCCGATCGTTTTCGAGCTGCGAGCGAGCCCCCTGAATGTGACGCAACAGAAATGTTTGAAACGTTCAATCTCAGTTCACCAGCCGCCGGTATCACTATCATTGCCGAACGCACACTGACAGAAAAATATTATCGCGTTCATCCGTGCTCCATAAATCTGTCATAAATGAATGGCTGAATCGAAAGACACGATGTACAAACTTTCCGGTGGAAAAGTTGTTGTGTTGCTCGAAAAAAAAAACAAACCTGCCTAATCAAATTAGCAATTCGTGAAACTTAAGTGAGCATAACAGATGGAGGGCCATTTTTTGTGTGCGAAAAACAAAATCTCTTCCCGTCACACCAAGTGGCCCGAAAGTACAAAACCAAGCAACCGGTCAGTGCACACTTGGACAACAATTGACTCCTGGGCTCCAATCCCGATTGGGTTTCTTCTAAAAGTACAACAAAAAAGCACCTTCAGCTTCAATTGAGTCAGTGTTCGCCCTTGTTTTAGCCCCGCTAATGATATTGCAATCATAAAAATTTTAACGCAATTCCCCCTGCTCCCCCCCCCCTCGCATCGGAACGTTTTGTTTCTTTGCGCCCACCTGGTGATGATGGCGGTGTGGCGAGGTTTGCGAAAAAGAAAGCATTTACCAAAAATAAAAAGGCCTTTTCCATCAACGTCAGTCCGATAATGGTTTTCCGTGTTGTTCCTGCTGTAACTACTTCCACTAAATCGTTAATGAAATTGTGATTTTTTTTTCGGCTTTATCGAAACCGTGGGCTGTAGTTGCTAAGGTCGACGAATCCCTTTGATGGTCGGACGTTGGTATTGGTGCCGATGGAAAGTGTTAATTAGATAGGAAAAAGGTTGATAACGAGCGGTGAGGCATCGCAATACAGACTCAATGCGTTCGAAACAAATCGCGGAAAAATGTTAATGTATTTTTTTGCGCAATATCTTCGAGTTACGGGCGATGGGCACTGGGCACTGGTTGGACAGGTTTCTGGGAGGTTTAATTGTGGTAAAAATTTGAATTAAATTAATGAGTAAGTTTTCGGAAGATTTCGGCTAAATTAGGGTACATATATTTCAAGCAAATTAGAAAGGTATTCGCTCGGGGGCTTAGCTCAGATTTATTGTAGCTTTATAATGGTAATAAATAAGCTTTTTTTAGTTTATAGGTTGTGTCTTATAGAAGAAATATCTATTTTTGGCTAATCTGGATTACAACAAACGTTCCGACTATTATCTAAATCACATGAATTTGTGCCAAAGTTGGACTGAGGGAAATAGCAAGCGTACAATATAATCAGTCTCTCAGCCATAATGGCAGACTGAATAACTTGACGGACTTGGCCTACGAATTTGCAATTCACATGGGGATCTCTACACCACGTGTGGAAAGTCGACTTTGGCACTGAAAAGGTAAATATAGATTGATGTTAAAGATTAGGGTTTCGTGAACTCTCAACCGCAATGAGGAATTAGTGCAAAATGTTGCCGCCAACAACTCTATTTCTGTAGTTATTTATTACTTTAGGATTGATCCTACGTAACTCCCTGATGCGGTAAATTCGTTTAGGCGCATCGTCATAATTGTATAAAATTATAAATAAGTTGATCAAAAATAATTTAATACTATCAAGCGTGTCAGCAAATGAAATACATTTCATTTTTTATAGTATAGTTAAAATTTGCTGTCATTCACATCAATGAATACGCTAATTCGGATTTACCCAAAATTGAGTAACTTGTACCCATTTTCATAAAACACTGGGTGAAACTTCAAACCATGGGTAAGGCCATTTATAAAAGTGGGTAAATCTTACTCGATTCTTCATTAATCTGGTTCAATCCTTAACTAAGCTATAGTAAAAATCCGACTGTGTCAGTCGCCATTTTTTCAAATTGAGATGTAGAATTTCCAACTCCGGCCCGATATTGGTAGGTAATAAATACTTCTAGTAATTCAATTTTTATCAATTGTAATCACATGCGCTCTTTATTGAGCATGTATATCCAGGTAACCAATAAGCATTAGCATATGTAGTAAATCAAACTGCATTTCAGATGCACCAAGCATTATATTAGCATTATATCAGCATCTTGAATGCTATCTGTTGTAAATTTGAATTTCAAATGCTTTTTAAATGCTTGCAGCCTGCAATAAGCATTTAAATTGGAAAAATAGCATTAATGAAGCACACTGATATAGTCTATCTTTGTATTCTCCCATACGCGGGGTAACGATCTGTGATGATGTTGTTTTGAGAAGGAAATAATTTCTCATCACCATGAGGCTCTAGGAGTAGACAGCATTTTTTTGCTAGAACAAAGTTGTTAAGAGAAAGTATTGATAGTTCCGTTAGCGCACGGCAGGCAGTGAAAATTGAATAGAAGTAGTTTGAAATTGAGCGGAGGGCATTGTGAGGTAGTATTTCGAAACAGGCACACAATCTTTTGCCAAGCATCCCCATGCGGAGTAGGTCAAGGCATGAACGAATGCACCACCCTTGACTGGCCTGCAATGCTATGAAGCATTATCATAGCATTGCAGTAATTCAGCCGTATATTGGGCCAAAAGCGTTGCATTTAAGGCGACTTAAATGCTTGATAGGCTGCCGTTAAGGCGCTTTAGAACCGCTTATTGGTTACCTGGGTAACCATATGACAAATAAAATATTTAAACTACAATGTTGATAAACTGTTTTTCAAAAGAATAAAAAAGAAAAAGCCTCCTTACCCAATTGCCATAAAAACTACTGTTTCTAATAATGGGTAGGGCTAGCCCAAAATCAAACGAATCGGCGGTTTACCCAAATTTGGGTTCAGAATCGGTTACCCAATTTTGAGTAGTTCCAATGTTCATGAATTTGGGTTACCTTTACTCAATTTTGGGTAAATCCGGATGAGCGTGAAAACAATATTCGTAAAAAGGAAGGAAATTTGTTTGAACGCACACCGCCATACAATAACAATGCGCGTATCTCTATTTTTGTTATCTTGTGAAGCTGTCATTTTCGGGAAAGAAAGCCCTCTGTGCAGGGTTGCCACATGCACAGTTTTATCTAGATTGACACAGATTTTTTTTTTTCATTTTTTCATACAGATTTTTAAGATTTTTGTCAACTTTTGGCAATCCACTCAAAACTATCAGTGTGCTGTTATAGGCCCATAAAACAATTGACACAAACACAACAGTCTAAAAGTCAGTTAGTGTGTCTGCCTGAATCGCAATTTTAATGAATCCCTGGCGAATCCCCTCCAGGGATTCATTCGGAAGTTTCTTCTGGCATTTCACCGGCAGGATTTGAAAACGTTCTTCTGATGAATATTTTGGAGGAATCTCTGAGCTTGTGATTCTGAAGAAATCCCTAGAGGAAACTTGAAAGAACTGAGCATTAGCATTACACATTCCTGGCGTCAACCGTGTTTTGTTTGTCACTCCGGTTTGGGGCCTTCCGGGCCACCCTGGAGGTCGGCACGTTTCATTGTTTGGAATGGCTTCATCAGCTTCAGATGGAAACCTTCGCCTTCTTCGCCACATCGTGGATAGAAGGGTTCGGTCAATGCTAGTCCTGCATTTCTTGGTCAAATCACGAGTGGAGGCTGATTTGTTCTCCTGCATATAATCGACTTGCACTTACTGGATGCACGGCAATTGGATTGGACATTACATCCTTTTCAGTACACCAAGTGTGGAGAATTTTCTTCGCTGTTCAAGTTATGCAACAAAAGAAAGAAACGGACCGAATATATACTAAATTACGAATATATACTAAATAAATGCACTGTTTTTAGTTTTTAGGAATGATTTTTGTCCTGCGCATAAAAACAATTTCGTTGTTCACGCCTCCTTTGGCTTGGAATTAAACATAGAGAAACTTTACGCACATGTTAAAATCAATTATTTTTTTCTGTGTATGAATTGACATGTTCCAGCCCTGTGTATGATAAATCCAATAAAACCTTGTTTCTTGAGAAACTTCCTGAAGATCCACATGCTTAGCAAATAAAAAAAAAGATAACTTTAAAAATCCTATTATAGAAACTGCAAGGATTGTTTCTAATTATCATATAATTTCCTAGAAAATAATCAAAAATCATTATGAAATCTTATGAAAAAAAAATTAACTTGCTAAACAGAACTAAACTTCTGTTAGATAATAACGTAAGTTTTAAAGAGTATCTTAAAATTACGGTTGTTTTTTTTTAAATAAATCTTGCAAAAGATTGTTTACAGCTGTCTCATTAATACCATGAAATATTTCATAAACCCATCAATAACGACTACCTTTGATTTCATGTGAACTGATTATTCTGCGAGCGTCAAAGTTGATATACATACCTGTAAAGATAGAAAAAAAAATGCAAAAATTAGTAAATGAATAAATACAGGATAGTGTCAAAAAATAAAATGAAAAATTACTATTAATACTTTTGTTGGTAGATAATAGTTCGCGTATTGTTCAACATTCCATAAATATATACGGAAAGCAATATTGTTGCGATCTCAATGGTTTTAAGGAGGAGATATTCATTATAGAGCCGAAAGTCACCCCAAAAATTAACCTACCCTAAATGCCCAATACCTGGACGCCTACTTTGATTAGACCGATAGTCCTCTGCGGACACGAGACATACACTCTCGTTCCTTTCTACTCATTGACTGAGTAGAATTGTATTCCTTTCTCATTTTCTCACACGAAATATTACGCAATTTTCTTAAAAAGTGGATCTACTCAAAAAATCAATTGATTCTCTTTTTTGTGAAAAGTGAGTAACATTTCCGTGTGAGAAAAAGAGAACTGCTCAGTCACTGAGTAAAACGGAAGGTACACACTCCCGACCTTTTTGATTTTTAATTATCTTTCTTCGTCTATCACACAGAGGAGAATCGATTCTTTCTATTCATTCTTGATCCCACTAATTGGATTCAGATGGTGCATAAGTGAGTGTGGATTAAACGAGACAAAAATCCATGGAGTACGCTTGCGGATTACAACACGCTTTTAGTGTTTTTGTAAGGCAGGTGCCACGAATAGTCAACGGTGCACGAAATTCAATAACTCGGTAACCTTTGGCACTAGAAATTTCTAAAATCTAATAATTAGCGTAAAACAATTCAATTACTGGACGACATCTCAATTAAAAACTAAAATTGAAAAAAAGACTGGTAATTTATGTATGAAACTGAAACAGGCTACACAGCCGCTGAAATATTGTTACAGGAAAGGCTTAATGATCTTGTTTCGATTTCTGGAACCAAAATATATCATACATATATTCCAAAAGACGAGCATCTTTGCGAATGAAAACTCTGATTATTCAAAGAATCTAGAAGGCTAGCATGTTTTCTCCTTAGATCGTGAAACGGAAGTCTTTCAATGCAAAGTTCGTGGTTAAGGATATAATTGTTAAACTAGTAAAAAAGTAGTTGTGAAAATGAATAATATGTTATATTCTAAAATTATTCGTGAAAAAAAAAACAAATTGTTAATATTTACAAAAAGAAAGAGTCAAGGTCTTTAAATGGTGCGTGTGGTGGCGAGGTGTTTGAAAAAAGCAACTTCATTATATTTCCTAATATAAACAAATTAGCTACAGATCTCCAATGAATATAGATGTAGGCTTTATTTATTTCATTATTTAATATTTTGTGTACAGTTTGTTCTTGCCTGGCAACTGCACTACATCGAAAGATATACAACATGTTATGGAAATGGTGACATTATGGTCAATAGTTGAAAGTTGTGAAGTGACTTGATTTAACAGCTTTGGATTGGTAAACCATAACTAAATCAGATAAACTGGGAGCTGCTTAAATTACAAACAAAAAAAGAGGAACGATCCTATCAACTTCATATTACAACCTACCATTGAACAAGCGTATTTTAGGCGCTAGATCAGTCTTTTCTATTTTCCAATCACTAGGGCATTTACCCTTGGACCAGCGACGATAGAAGCCGATTGCTATCAACAATTACGTAACAAACATCCACAATTGGTCATGTCAACGGTTATGTCAAATTTTGAAATGTTAGTTTTGTGTTTCAATAGATTTTACCAGCTTTTTCAGAAAACATCGACATTTCGGTGAATTGCAGCTATTATTGGAAACGAACACTCATAAGCTATTCAACGAATAATCAGTTAACGTTCAGTTTATTTTACTCAACAGATGGCGTTGGTATTCGCGCAAAAAGGTTTTACTCTATACAACGTTCAAGGTGATATGTCCGTTTACATATGGCAAAACTAAATATCTAATAGTATCGATCCTTGATTTCAAATCGAAAATTGAAGTTCAGTATAATTAAAGTTCATCTAAGAATATAGAAATTATTTTCCATATTTTGAAGACATTACCAGAGCTTCAGGAAGCAGTATACAACATTTCTTTCTTTTAAGGATCATCCAACTGAAGGCCATACAATAGATATGTGCGCTTCTAGTATATTTTTCTTATATAAATATATACATAATTATATGATTCATGCTACTGGGAATTGGGAGGGACCATGATGGCACCCGATTGAAGCAAACTCATTTGGAGATAGTGGGAATGCCAAATCCTCATTGCTATCAGTTTGACAATTGAGGGTGGGCTCTTCTCCTTATCCATTTGGGTATCCTAACGTTCGACAGCTCGCTTTTTTAACCAATTGTTCAACCTTGTTGTTGGTATTGGATTCTTCATATTCCCGTCGATATGTATACGTGATGTTCCCTATCGATCCGTCCAACCCGTTATCGACTCATCATGCACTGACAACAGAGAGGAGAGCCCGTTGCTTCCGGCCTTAGCTTCCGTATTACAGTTTTCCCTGGCATTTCCGCTGTTCGATATTGTAAACAATAAATTATGTAACTATAGACACCGTATAGATTAGATAATTGAGCACCAAAATGAGGGCAGGAGCTTGAAAAGTGACCATTTTTCGTTCAAGCGATTATTTTGGACAAAATCAACAGATAGAACTATTTAACTGTGAAATATACCTACAAACAAACGAGCGTACGATAGTTTCTGGAGTTAAGGTATGAAATTTCACGTCGGTCTTGCTTAAGAGTTCCACCTTCCGAGAACCTATTCTGAGCGCGGGGTTGTCTCCATGAAATTCATAAGAAACATTACACTGGTCCTTGTTTTTGGTCGGCAGATTGTTGTTTGTTTAGTAGCATTACGTTTCATATTCCTTTAAATTCAAACCGGGTTCTTCCATCAATTAAATAGAGCCTGTCCACGCTAAATTTCAGACACCAAAATAATAGCAGCAAACAAAAAATTTACATACAATTCAACAAAACCTATTGTTAATTTCACATTAATAGAGTTATATCTACATTCGAAACAGTTAATGAAGATTTTAATCTTTTTTTCTGTCAAATTCGAGAACTTAAACATCCATCGCCATCACGTTCCGTACGGTTTCCTCAGATACGTCTGCCTTGATTTTTCCATCGATCCCATTTACTTATTTCTTAGTTTCGAACAGTTTCCGCTTAACCAGAGCCCAGTACTTTTCTATTGCGCGAAGTTCTGGACAGTTTGGTGGATTTGCTGTTTTTGGCACGTATTTGACCTCTTGTACCTTGTAGCATTCCAGGCATAGTGACAACAGCCAAATCAGCCCAAACAGAGCTTGAGAGTTGTGGCTTCTGATAAACGGTAGCAACCGCTTTTGCAGATATTTTTTCTCGAATACATCCAGTCTCGGTAGAGACAAAAGTTTTAGATTTTCTACTTCGACTGAATATGGACAGCCAAATTATATGCATCTTCGGAAATTTGGACACCTTCCTTGTCCGGAAATGCTCGGTGACGGCATTGTGGTTAAAAAAGATCAGACCCAGAAGCTGTTTAAAGTCTTCGAGTATGTATGTTTCGTCGTCCATTATGACACAAGAAAACGTTGTAAAGCTCCTTAGCACGACTTTTTGCAGTGAAATTCTCATCATTTTTAACTTTGTACGCCTTCAGTGCTTTCTTGGCAAGATTGCATACGGAGAAATTTTGATTTTACTGCCATTCGTACAAAATGCCTTTGCGCACTTCCACTTGATTCGACGCCATTTTACTGAATGTAACAAAAATTTAAACATGTTGTACCACGAAATTAAGTGGAGATTTTCGGCTGTCATATAAATGATACGTTTCAGCGATCCGTGAAATAATTCAAAATCTACACTGGAAGAAAAACTGTCCGAAATTTAACGTGGACAGACTTTAATCCGATCTCTTTTGGCAACAACATCAGCGAAAACTCAGTTTAAGAAATCAAATGTAGCGTATATGTTCTCATATTAATCTCATGTTTATATATTCATACTTCTTTCAATTCTAAGATTAGAAGGTAAATAGAGGGTGTCCACAGTTAAATTGCATCACTTTAAACTCGTCCTCGAAAACAAGTCTCGCAACCGATTGTCATGAAATATTCAGGGAATAGAATGCAATGTATAGTCTTGGTTTAGGTATTTTTATTTCACTGTATTTCTTTACCAAATTCAAAAGCTCGAACTTTCTTCTTGAATCACGCATAAGATTTTGTACAATGCTTGAACCGACATTTTTTTCCGCTTTCAACCATGACTTCAACATTTCCTGTTTTGTAGTGGCAACTTTAGGATGCTTACGAAGTTCATGTTTCATTATAGCCCAATATTTTTCAATTGGCCGCAACTCTGGAGAGTTTGGGGGATTAGGATTCTTCGGCATGAAATTGACACCATTCGTCTTGTATCACTCCAGAACATCCTTGAAGTAGTGACGAGAGGCTAGGTCCGGCCAAAAAATTGTAGGAACGTTGTGTGTTTTGAGAAACGGAAGCAGTCGTTTTTTCAGGCATTCATTCATGTATACTTGACCATTTACAGTTGAAGTTGTCACGAAAGGCTTGCTCCGTTTACCACACGAACAAGTCCTCTGCCAAATTATGAAATTCTTGGGGAACTTTGACACTTGCTGTTTTCTGAGAGACTCTGTAACATCGAACTTGTCTTTCGCAGTCACATACTGGTTGCCGGGAATTTGTTTAAAGTCCGCTTTTACGTGTGTTACATCGTCCATGATGAAGCAGTGTGGTTTCGTCAACATTTGTGTATACAGCTTACGCGCACCTGTGTAAGCTGTTCTATTCTGTTTTTCATTGCGGTATGGAGTTTTCTGAACTGTGTAGGAACTGAGCCCGGCTCGTTTCTTGACTTTCTGCACGAATCTTTTGCTCAAGTGGAGCTTTTTCGAGACATCCCGAACGGAACAGTTGAGATTGCGGTTAAAGGCAGCAACCACTCGCCCGTGATCCTTCACGCAGTACGGAACACTTTTTCTACCAATCATCTTCTTCCGATCGACAGTTAAACGTTCCCCGAAACGTTTTATGACACGAGACACTGTAGACTGGTGAACTTCCAACATCTTTCCGATGGCGCGGTGGGAAAGAAGTGGGTTATCGAGGTGCGCGCACTTGCTGTTCCTTCGACTCCATTTCGAAACTGCGACACATTTCACAATGAGACTCACGCAGTGTAAACAATACACGCTGCGGTCATTTCACCCAAAATACCGTTAAAAATCAACCCAAAGGGCGAAATGTTACAGCTTATTGAAAGTGATGCAATTTAACTGTAGACACCCTTTAGATTTTACGTTCAATAACAATAACAAATATATCAAACCCTTCCACTCACGTATAAACACTTCAAATTCAAGTGATGAGATCAATACTGGAAACTTCTTCCCTAGTCTTCGAACGCTGAAGGTTGGAAATTCGCGAATTGAAACTACCAGATCGGCTCACTGAAACAACTCGAAAACCGTTTAGTTAAAATTGAAACATTGGAAATCAGACGATCACGCCCATGATGTCAAAACTATCAATGAGTCAAAAAGTCTTTCAACTCCTAAAATGTCCAAAAGTATTGAAAGATCACTTGCGTGTGAGTTTTGGTTTAAGAGAACATTTCTGGCAGTTTCTAGTAATAGGTCAATAACTCAAGCGAAGTCCTACGCGAAGTTTACTCCGCTTAAGAAACGATCTTTCCCGCTATAGACAACCACGAGATGCAGCGCCAGATATAGCTCAATTTGATTATATTTACCGTGCAAATCGTCTATTCCCTCTAGTAAAGAATCGATCAGCCGAAGAAAAAAAACCATTGCCTGCGATCGATTTTGCAGGTAATCCCAACACACATCAAACGTGCGAAAACTCGGCTAACAATACGAAACAAGCGGAGCCGGACAATTACGGCAATAAAGCTCAATTCGCGAGGCGAAAACTCCAACATAACCCAACACATTTTTTAATTATTCATAACCAGTCCAACGAAATATTTCCTGTTTACAATGGTTTCCAATACCTCCCGAAACTCGTCAGTTGTAAACCTTTCGAGTGATCTCATCAGCCTTCCTCCCACTCGCGCTCCGCAGCCCATTACTTCGATGAAGAACGATTATCACACCTTCTCACCACTCCTTCTCGTCCTCATCCTCTCGGTTGGGCAATTTTTTCTACTTCTTCTTCTTATAATTTGGCTCTGTGTGCGCACCCGTTCCCTTTCGGTTCACGTAAGCTGCCCGAGTCCGGATGAGCCCGAAGGTCCGATGGACAAGTTCTGACCACGCACACAAGCTCGTCTATAGCCGACAGCGTGGGTGCAACGCAAGACCGGGTCCAACTTCAGTGCCCCGAAGAAAAGAAAGAAGGGAATGGCTCTGGACGGACGGTCGAAAACCATTAAAGTATTATTTCGTTTAATGTGTTCCTCTTCATATGTTTGTCTTCATCCTAAATTCACCTTTCCTGGCATTGGGGACGATGATGAAGAAGAAGAAGAAGCACACGGATTATGCTAAAACGCGCTTGTAGCTCTCCGGTGAACAATCAATATTTGAGTGAATTAATGAAAAGGTTGAAGTGTGTTTATTTTCTGTAGTGGGATTTTGGGTCTACCACGAGTCGCAGCGTGTGTTTGGGGTGTCAACTAGGTGTGCGTGATCATACGAACAGCAAAAAAGCAGTTTTCGGACAGAAAAAATAACGTTTCGCCGAGACGGGAGGCCTGAATGGAGCGAAAAGGGAACGGCAAATTCGCGAGTTGCGCAAATCTCTGCGTTGCCTCAAGCTGAAACGCCACATGCCACGCTATTTACATTGGGTGGAGAAAAGAAGGGAGGACGGAAAAAAAAGAAAGACACAATGGTTATGTCACAAGTCACAGGACAAACATCAGTAAGTTTAGAACTACCTTGAAACGAAATGGAATCGGTTCGAAGGTGATCCGCGCGAGAGCCGGTCGGTGGTATTTTGGATTTGGAAATCATCAGCGAAGACGTTACTTGCCAATCAAACGGATGAGGCGGCCTTCGAGCAAATAAATTAGCCACTAGCGGGATTTCTCAATTCCAATCACGACCGGCAGCCTATAAATCAAACCCCGGGACATCTGGTCAAGGAGACGAGTGATTAGAAAGTGTCACCCAATACCGCACCAAGCAGGCACGGACAAAAAAAAAACTTCGCCAAATGACCAAGGCTGAAAATTGCATACGAAATCTGTCGAAACTTTGTCATTAGCATATTTGTCCCAAAGCATCATTCCGTTTCGGCCACCCGCCTACCCTGCCCAGGGCTCGTTCACACGTACCTTCATGCATGCAAGTGTGATCGGCGATCCGTGGTCATCTCCGAAGGGGCAGCGGCAGGTCATTGGCAATCGCTAACTAAGAGGACGGCATCCGATTACCCGATTCAATTCGGAAGCACTAACTTTCTACTGTTTTAAAATTCTGCGCGACGAATCATTTCAGTGTTTTACACGATCGCGCTCCCTAAACTATGATCGATATAAGAAGCAATCAAAGCAGCCCGAAAAGGTGTTAAAACGAAGTGAAGATTTCGAAAAGTCGGGGTCATAAAATCGCCTCCAATTTTACGATTGCTGGTTGTGATGGTCGTGTGTCGTCTGTCTAATGCAAATTTTGACATGTTTTGAGGATTGTATTTCATTTATCGTTTTCTTCTAATAGAGTGGCTCTGATTGCGCGACGTTTTTTTTTATTTCATTTAATCCGAAAACATAGGGAAGGGTCTGTCGGGAGGGACGCGATGAGTGCATGACGTGATTGACCATCATCATCATCATCATCGTCGTCGTCGTCTGTGGGTGCGAGGAAGCTCGTCGGTTTGAGCCATTTCGGTATCAATCACCCGAAATCGGTGATTCGAAATGAGATATTCGCAAATATTTACATAATACTAACATTAAAATAATCGCGAATTGAATTCGAACTGGTTAGGTTGGTTATGTGGTGGTGGTGGTGATGGGCACTGTACCGTGGGGTGGATTTGGAGCAGTTGTTTCAAGCTGGATAATTTTCCAGGGCAATATTTTATTCATTCGATTAAAAATGTTTCGTTATTTTATTTGTACAGTATGTGAAATTTATTTGGTTATAAATAATACAATATATTTGAGGTTGTGTTAATTTATAAAAACAGTTATTTCTATTTTTGGGTCCTCATACTTGATTTCGGGTAAGCCCGAGAATAGAATCTTCTACGAAATGAACAAATTGTTTTCCGATTGCTTTAAATCTGCTGTTCAAAGTAGACAGCAATTAAGGCCTGTATCCGCAATAATCCGGACACCTCAAAATATGAATAAAACCTAAATTTCGCATTATATTTCCGTCGTAGTTGTTTATTTCAGATTCATGGGATGTGTTTTAACAATTCGTGAAGACAAAACATAGTTATTCGGTATTTGCATAAAATTTTCGAACTTTGCGCTTAACCCCGTCCATCAGGGTGTGTACAGACTCTTCAGAAATCGTAGAAGCCGTCTTTGTCCAAATTTGGAAGTGTTTGATGTCTTTGATTCGTTGCTTCTTTCCAGAAACCTTCCGCTTCATCAGTGCCCAATATCTCTCGATTGGTCGTAGCTCTGGGCAATTTGTCGGGTTTGAGGTTTTTGGTACAATGTTCACTTGATTTGCTTGGTACCACCCCATCACAGTTTTGGCATAGTGGCATGATGCCAAATCGAGCCAGAACAAAGGTTGTTCTTTGTGACTTTTGATGAAGGGTAGCAATCGCTTCTGCAGACACTCTTTCTGATAGATCTCCTTGTTCATTGTGCCTGTAGTGATGAAAGATTTACTCTTTTTGCCAAACGTAGGTATTTTTTTGGAAAATTTCGATGCCTTCTTCATTCTGATATGCTCAGCTGTAGCATTTCTGGCCATAGCAGAATAAAAACCCATCCCTGGAAGCTGCTTGCAATCCTCCAGGACATAAGTTTCATCTTCCATAACAACGCATGAAAACTTCGTCAAATATTCGCAGTACAAACGTCGAGCCCATTATTTTGCTGCCAAGTTCTGTTTGTCGTTGCGATTTGGAACTGTTTTTACTTTATACGACTTAAGTCCCAAACTTTGTTTTGATTTTTGAACAAAACCAGGCGACATCCTTATTTTACGAGTCACCGTTCGAATGGAGAGATTTGGGATTTTCTTTAATATCATTTTCACCTTTCGGTTCAGCGCGTCCAATGTTCTTGTCACTTCTCGGTTTCCTCTCCACCGTCAAACGTTCCGAAAATGATTTAAGCACATCGTGAAGAGTGCATTTAGTCAAATACAATGTTTTTGCAAGGTTCCGTATTGACAAGTCAAGATTTGCCGTATGCCCGTAAAAAATTCGCTCGCGCACTTGTTTTTCTTTTGTCGCCATTTTGAATACTAAACACTAAATGTACACATCAATCACAGTCTTTTTAATCATAGACTCTCAGCTAAACCACAGTGAAATTTTTCATTCATACTTGCAATATTTCAAAAGTTACAATGATTTGAAGGTGTCCGGATTAATGTGGATACAGATTTTAATACCCCAAGTAACAATTTTAGTTTTATTCCAGCCGTGTTCTAGCACTTCTTCCGGTTCTGTTGATAAAACTACATTCAAAACTGTTTTGACACACCTTCTCTATGCATCTTTAATTCCGAAATAAAATACAAAGTGGCCCACTCTATAGACGGTTGTGAAAACAAATTAGTTAAATTTTTACAGACTATAAAGATTTTGAAAATGTTCTAGTGAATGTTGTTATTACCGCTTGAGAACCCTTATAAAACCTATTGGCTGCCATCAAAACCAGCATAGCCACAGCTGTCAAACATCAGGGTGGCATCGTGGTTGCTTTTTGTTGTTCTGCTCTGTTCGATTCTGTGCTCTTCTGATTGATTTAACAGTAAATAATATCTAAGAAAACAGTTCTAGTGTTGCGGGAAATTTCGTTTGATAGCAAAATATCCAAAACAAATTGAGTTTTTTCTATAACTAATCATGCTCCAAATTATATCCGCATTTAATTTTATGGTTAATATTGGCATGATAAGAACCGAAAGTGAATGCGCATCGGAGATTATGCGAGTATACATCGACACAAACAAAACTGAAATAAATATATTCGATAAATTAATCATAAATTGCCTGAAAATTTATGGAATTCAATTAGTTGTCTTAAAGAATGCCGAAATTGATCTCCAATCTACAGTTCATTAGGATTACATTTAAATTTGGGTGTATTTATTATTCAACATTTCAATTATTTCATATATTTCAAAATGCCATTGGGATAAACATTTTTAGCTGTTAACGAATCAATCATAAATAAATAAATAGTATATAAAACAATAAATAAATAGATACGGTGATTGAAGGAAAACAAAATTCAGCCAACTAGCTAAATTATCTTCGCAATGGCTGCTTTAAAACTATTTGGTGACCTTCCTCAATGTCAAATTTACGTTTGATGTATTTGCTGGAGCCAAATGAAACTTGATAAATGGTTTTTAAATGCTTTTTCAACTGACTATAATAAGATAATTTGAATAAGTCGTAAAACGGCATTTCAAAACAACATTTTACGAGGTCATAAATTAAAAATAAAACCTTTGATAGAAGTAAAAAGAACTTTAGAAGACAAGGTTTTAAGATCCTTGTAAAGAAGCTGTGTAGATTCTCAAAAACCTGACTAAAATTTGAAACCCTTTGGCACCTTTAACTGCCATAATTATACCAAATTGATTTCTAGTGGCTTTCATTAAACTTTAACAAAACTTGATAAAGCTGGATGGTTTTGGCAATGTTACCTGGGTACAGGCGAGTAATAATTTTCGATCAACAAAACTCAAACATTAAAAAAGTCAAGGGTGATGTAGAAATTACTATAGAGGAAAGATTTGAAGCTATTTTCCATATAGAGTTAAATAAAGTTATAATTTGTATTTTATCGTTGGGAGCATACATGCTAGAGAGATAAGTTCATGCTCTTTAAGTCTGTGGTTGAACTTTTGGCATTTCAACCAAAAGTCTGGCAACAATTTGCGAAGGTAATAACGCTTTATGTCGCTCACTGAAATTGAGATTGAAATTGAAAAACTCGCAGAATAATACATTTAGTAGTATGATATATATTAGTCTAATATTCTATTTATAAACATAAAAAATAATTTCTGTCTATCTGTTTAGCCATCATAGACTCCGAAACTACTGAACCAATCAGTGTGAAAATGCATATACAGGAGGTTTTGAGGCTGGGGAAGGTTCTTATGATGGTTCGTTGAAACCCCTCCCAGCCACTCCCATACAAATGAATCACGAATTTCTGCATAATTCGTGAACTCATCCAGCAAATAGAACTATATTCGGCATGTAGGAGTTTTTGGAGGCAAAACATGTTTTCTATTGTGGGTCCTCCCCTAGCTCAGTCCGCAAAGACGCGGCTACGAAGCAACACCATGCTGGAGGTGGCTGGGTTCAATTTCCGGTCTGGTCTAGGAATTATTCGTTAGAGATTTTTTTTCAAATCCCTGGGCATAGAGTATGATTGTACTTACCATACAATCTACTAATGCAAAACTGGTACCTGACATCGAAAGCTCTAGATTAATAACTGTGGAAGTGCATTTAGAACACTAAGTTGAGAGAAAGCAATATGCTAATAGCGAAAGCAATAAGTTGGAAACGCTAAGAAGAAGAAGAAGATGGTAGTTTGACCCCTCCCTTTCAAAATAGGGGCTCTCGTACAGATGGAACACAATTTCTGCATAGCTCAAGAACTAATCAAGTAAATGGAACCAAATTTGGCATGTGGGGATTTTTAAGACAGAATTTTTTTCAATGGTGGTTCGAAACCCCTCCCTCCTTCGGAAGGGGGGACTCTGATACAAATGAAACACAAATATCAACCAAACATGAGAATTATCCACGCATTTAATACACAAAAGGTGTATTTCTCGGATAAGAAGCATGTTCTGATAGAAGCTCGAACCCCTATTTAGTCAGGAAAAAGAAATGCTTGAGATAATCGCAGTGCTGAATTATGCATGAGAAGTAAATCTAAGGTTTTTAAAGAGAAAATTACGTCCAAACTGACTGGATAAAGCACAGTATGAAAATAAAAATTTTGTCTGTGAAATGCTTCTACACAGAAAGAAAAACCAGGATAGAAACTACAGATTTGAGGGTTAAATTAGAAACACAAACAAAAATGATAACAAAAACTAAAACACATAAGCAAACAAAACTAATTCCGAAAAACAACAATAAACGCGCCAGTTCCATTTTATTTACATTCATTTAAAGAGTGTTTCAATTAAAACTTGGTCGACTTAAACTAGACGCATTTCGTTTGATCGTGCATTAAAACATTTGGCACACCCCTCATTTTGAAGATGTGTGCGTGAAGCATCATGCCTCTGTTTTGATTTTGAGATTAGCACTTCAGTTATCCAAATGTCGTCGAAGAGAGAGAAGCAACGCATCAAAATTTTCGTGCTTGGCGAAAATCCAAACTACTCTCACTCCAAGGTGGCGAAATTGTTGAATGTGTCTAAATCAACTGTTACCAACGTATTAAAAGTGTTTGGTGAACGTTTGTTGACAACCAGGAAAGGTGGATCGGGGGGAAATCGAAAGCCGGAGGCCACAGCTACGAAGTTTGATTGTGTGGTACAGGACGATGAAACTTACATCAAGGCAGACTTTAAGCAGCTTCCTGGACAGGAATTTTATACGGCAACCAGACGGGGAAAGGTGGCAGATATTTTCACGCACATTAAACTGTCAAAGTTCGCGAAGAAATATCTGGTGTGGCAGGTCATCTGTACCTGTGGCTTCAAGAGCAACGTTTACATTGCGACCGGAACCGTCAACCAGGAAATTTATCCGAGCGAGTGCCTACAAAAACTATTTTGGTTGGATTTGGCATCTTGCCATTACGGAAAAAAGGCCATGTTGTGGTATGCTGCCAATAATGTTCAAGTGGTGCCCAAGGACAAGAACTCTCCCAACACGCCTGAACTCTGCCCAATCGAATAATATTGGACCAACGTCAAGCGGAACCTTAAGAAGACTCAAAAAGCTGTTGTGAGCGAGAAAAACTTCAAGGCAAACTGGCGTTCTGCGGCGAATAAAGTGGACAAGGAGACTGTACAAAATGTTAATGCATAAAGAAGCTTAGCTGAATATTTCTCCTGTATTCCGTATTATCTGATCTTGAAAGAGAAAAAGAATTTGACTTAATATTAAAAACTTTAATCGGCTCACACACATGACTGTTTGACCAAATTTTGATCGGAACACTCTTTAGTTGCAAGCGTAGCAAAGTTCGCTTCGTGTCCAGCTAGTACAATATAAAGAACAATTGACACTACTCCATCCAAAACTACGATTAAGGCACTTGATAAAAATAAGACTTCGTAGATGCATTTCGGGCCTTTTGTTTCTATCGATGTCCAAGCTCATCGATTCAGCACCACCCAGGGGAGACTTGGTCCTATACCCAATGATTCTCTTACGTATAATTTCATATAATCGGGATATGGAAGGGACCATCATGGCACCTAATTGGATTGGAAGAGTGGGAATGCTAACTCTGCAATCTTAGGAGGGAATGCCAAATAAAAGTTTGCGAATAAAGGGCGGCGTCTTCTCCACACTCATTGGGGCATCGTCTTGTCTGATAGCTCGCATTTTTGATTTTACCAAATGTTCAAATTTGTTGTTGGAAAGAAGGGTGGGACGTTTGGCAAATGGATCTTTGGCCGAATGGACGTTTGGCCGAAAATTGTCCATCGGCCGAAAATTGATAGGTTTTGCTAAAAAAAAGGAAATTAGAATCCACACAAATATACTCAAACACATTAGATCTGAAATGAGCAACTGAGAAACCAACTAACTATTCGCGAACGGATTAGGTTACATCCCATTGTAATGAAATATTCTAGAATTATTACACTTAGAGTTTATCAATATGTGTATGCATTTTCAGTAATAAGCATTCTGGTTGAGTACAAAAAGGCAAAAATTGGTATTAGGTCATTTGGCCATATACATGTGAAATATGAATATGTTTTGAAAAATTTCAAACTCCTGATTTTAGGTGGAAAAATGTATTAACGTTTGAATTAAAAAAAAAGGTCAGAAATTGCTGATTTTTCATGGGCTGACATTCACCCGTACTGCCGAAACTACCCATGCCGCATCAATCATAGTAACCCATGAGTCAGCAGACAAAATTTGACAGCTCCATCAGTCGATGGCAAAAACAGTGAAGCAACTTCGTTTAGAAGAGTGCGCGTTCAAAGGACGGCACCCCGCCGCGTCGAAGACGAACATCGTCCGGCACTTTGTGGACGCCGGATACGCCCGTTCCGGCATCTACAACAACTTGGCACTATTACACAACAATCAGAGCATCGAAAACAAGCCCAGTTCCGGAGAGCTGACGACCTTGAGCGACAAGAAGCGCCAAAGGATGCTGAAGAAGAAGACCGCCCTAGTAGCACATTTGTTGCTATTCGGTTGAGAAAACATAAATATGACTTGCTAAGTCATAATCAAGTTACTACAACTAATTATGATCGTAGTGTGCATCTTGGGCGGGGGAAAAGTGGCTACATCGCTGCGTGCTTTTGGCCGGGAGGTCGGTTCAACCAGCTAAACAGTGAAAAAGTACCTGGCGAGCATAAACATACATGTCAGGATGCGTAAGTCACGACCACAGGTTTCGGAGCTCTGCGGGCAATGACGCAGCGGCAGCGGCTGAATAAGATGGTCAACTCGATTTTCCCAGCGGATCGCAACGTGGCGGTGGTGATGGACGACGAGACCTAACTCACCCTGGATGGCAGGGCACTTCATATTTTACTTCCCCCACGAAAGAAGTGAGCTCCGAGGTGAAGTTCGTTTCACACACCAAGTTCCTCAAGAAGGTGCTGCTGTGGCTGACAATCAGCGTGAGGGGATGTCAAAGCCGCTTTTTTCGCTCCGAACTGGCCGTGAACGGGGAAATTTATAGTACGAAATGCCTGCCGGAAAATGTGTCGTTCATCAAGAAATACCATAAGGACGAAGGCCCACTACTCGAAGCGATCGTTGGAGGAGATGGAGTGCGTTCCATCGAGAATTTCTGCGCCAACCTGAAGTGTAAGATCTACTCAAACAATTTTGTCGCGAAAACTCAGGATGAATTGATACCTTTCACCCGTTCAGAAAAAAACAATGGAAAGAATCAAAGCAAATATTATTTTGATCAGCTGCCACCGCTTTAGCTCGCAAACAAATGGCAAATATTTGACAGGTGTGATTTAAACTGTCGCGTTCAGTAAAGATTACTGGATTCCATTGATTTTCAAATTTTGCGTATGTATGCTGATATAAGGCTGAGTGGGAGACATACCCTGCGTGAAGCACGGTATTTCCAAAATCAAAATCATTCAGAACGCACACTTTCGGTACACTGAAAATTTATTGTCGTAAATTCAATCTCTAGCTTCACTCACTAGCTTGCACTCGTTTTGTAAACATGGATTTTGTACATAGAACCAATGTTCCCGTACATTTTATGAAACATTCATATGGCTTGTCATCTAACAAAATGCTATTATTACACTTTTTATTGAATTTCGTGAAAACCAGCCAATCGCTGCTTCTCTTCGGTCGAGTAGATCTGATAAAGTAGATCTGCCAGTCGTTCAAGCAACCACAACAGTTGTGACAGTTGCGCGTGTGGAATTAAATACAAAGGAAGCTTCCTTAAAAGTACAAATCGGGTTCGTTGCAGATAACAACGAATAGATTTGTTAGTCCTACCTTCGATTTTGAAATATAAAAGAAAATTTATTTTCAGTGTAGATAGTGGAGGATGAAAGGAGATTCGGATCAACGTTAACTGTAAACTGTTTTCACCGGTCCAAAGTGATTCCGAACTCCTCCAGAATCCAACTTTTAACCTTATTTAACCGTAAGTCTCAGCGATCATTTTGTTCCGCATCCACCCGG
>JASCZW010007334.1:0-69079 GCA_034211315.2 Aedes japonicus
TGGAACTTGAGAAAAAAAAATTAATTGCGCACAAACATCTACAGAATCCTTCGTGGTCTGCCTCAAAAATAGCAAAAGTGTTAAAATTCCCAAAGTCAACGGCTTGTATTGTAACCAAACGTTACAAAGAGGGTGGATAGAGTAGAGCGCATCTATCAAAAAGTGGCACTGGGGACAAAGAGTTGATGAGAAAAGTGTTGAGGTACATGAAAAGCAACCCAGGTGTTTCCATACGTGACTTGGCAAAGAAATACGATTCCAACTTTTCCACCGTGCGTAACATCCTTTCAAGAGAAGGATATAAGTATGTTTGTGCCAGTAAACATCCGAATCGCTCCCTGAAACAAAATTTAGTGGCCAAAAAGCGAGCACGATTACTATACGAACGAGTTTTGACGAAATTTGATGGCTGTACTTTAATGGATGACGAAACATATGTCAAAATGGATTGTAAACAAATCTCCGGTCGTGTGGATGTCCCTTCCAGGTATGATTTTTTTTTTGATGATAAGTTTGCTAGGAAACTAATGATTTGTCATGGAATTTGCAGTTGTGCTCATAAAACCATGGTTTCCATCACACCTGCACAATGGCATCGAAGGTTCACATATTACCCTTTATTCGGCAACACAAAAGCAACGTTATGTTTTTGCCGGATCTAGCCAGGTGCCACTACCCTAAGGAGGTACTAGAATGGTATGCTGCAAACAATGTTAATTTCGTCGCCAAACAGATAAATCATCCGATTTGCCCTGAGTTCAGACCGATCGAAAAATATTGTGCAATTGTCAAGCGAAAACTTCGAGGATGCGGTAAAGAAGTGACAAATGCACATCAATCGCGTTTAAAGTGGAATAAGTCCGCCGGTATAGATTATGGCATCGATCGCAAGTAAAGTGTGACAGTTCGTTCGATACAATAAACATTTTTTTTTGTATGGGAACTCCCCCACCCCCCTTTTAAAAAGGAGAGGAATTTTAAACTTCAAAAGACTTAATTTCTACACTGAAAAACCATCACATGCCACATTTGATTCCATTTGCTAGATTAGTTCTCGAGTTTAACAGAAATTTGTGTTTCATTTGTTTGGGAGCCCCCTCTTCCAGAAGAAGGAGCCCAAGCAGCACAATTTGTTTCAATAGAGCATAAAAATCGCTCTTGAAACAAATTAGGGATGGATTTTTTTGGCTATGTACCTCAAAATCATACACAACAGCAACGCAAAAAGCGCAAGGGTGGAGGCTATTTGCAACTTGACATTGTTTCTACAGAGTTGCAATAGCATTTAATAAAACTTTCGAATATTCTAATTTGCGTTGCTAGAAAGTGAGATGATACCGATGTTTAAATGAATGCGAGGATAGCTTTTGTTTAAAGGATATCTTCATCAACCAAATATTCGTGATAAAAAAATTGAGAAACAAAATGATCCGAAAATCGTGTTGGTATAAGTTTAATTTTTAAACGCTTTCAGATTTATGGATCAAAATTCTGTTCTACTACGAAAAATATATATACCCTTGAATAAATCCTTGAGAGTACAGCATTGCTTCTGAGTTTGGAAAAGAAACATTTGTGTAAAATTATGTTTACATATGGAAGAATCAGATTAATGATTCATTCGAAGATTAATCAATCGTTACAGGTTCATGTTAAGTTCAAACTGTGGAGGAATGAGTGAAATTTTAAAATCTCATTTTGTATAGACAAATTTTGACATATGGCATCTACGAACAAACCAAATACACTACCGGCTAAAATAATTATTTTCCAATCCTAACACGTGAATGCATCTATGATGTTTGTCTATGCAGAAATCTCTAATTAAGAAATATATGGACAATAGTAACATAATTAGTTTGATTAGCTGATAATTGATTAGTTAGTTTTCTTGTTTTAGTATACCTGATTTACTTATTATTAGAAAAAAAATGATTTCCACATTATAAAATAGTAATATATTGAATATTAAACCACACTAACAGCTGCTTATTTGTTCAAAGAATATGCATAACGTACTGGAAAAAAAATTAATTGGCATTACAAATAAAACAATAATGTCATATACGCTTTCAACCAATTTTTTAGATCAAATAGAACAAAGAATTAGAATAATTCAGAAGCTAAACCATGTTTCTTTACTTGACTATACTTAACAATTGAGTGGGGATTTCATTAAGAGGTTCAAATGGAATAGTAAAAAAAAACATCCTTGTATCACTTACTCTTCCATGCATTCAATGTCTGGATTGTTCGCAATTTGATCATCCATAATTGTGGTCTAGGTCACACAAAAAAAATCCAATGGTAGACACAACTGTTTCTAAATGAAATTATCTTAATATATGTGGAAAATATCAAACCGTTCTAAATATGTTTTTGTGTAGAACTTAGCTTACTATCAACTGCAATTATTTATGCAATTGTTTATGATGAAAACTACTAGCCAGAAAAATTCAACTGTATGATAGCTTGAAGGAGGTTACTTTTAAGAGACGAAAACTTTATTTTTATTGCTACTTTAAGCGTTTCATTTTAAGCTTTATTCGAATGACTCAACACAAAACTGCATGCAACAGATTTATATTCAACAAATTTAGAAGAATTTTATTATGATTATTTTCGGTTATGATATATTGATTATTCCATATCCATAACATTAGAATCTCTTCTATACATATATTATTGCTTAAGTTTTGATTAGCAATTTGAAAAATATACGATCAGGTGCTGATACATTTTAAATTTTATCAATACCAACGTTTTACTATGTGTTGAATAGATTAAGTTATAGTTGGGAGCATAGCAACAATTATGTTCTTAAAATAGGGTCAACGGATTTTTTGTGTAATCATTGATTTTGTTTCTACACGCTATTTATAAATAACAAAATTTTAGTACGATGGACTCAAATTCGTCTTAAGTATGACTACCTATACGTTAGTCAAGATAGTTCGTAGTGGTTAGGTGACAAACAGTCAACATCGGCTTGAATCCTAACCATCTTTAATCAATTTTGGGTAGCCATATTTAAGACGAATTTGAGTCTATCCTACGCCCACCGCTCGTTGTCAACTTGTATCTTTCAATTTCCAACCTGCCGTTATGCTAAACGGAACTATAAATACCGTGTCTTCATTTATATTCGTTCTAGTAATAAATTACTGTCCACTCCTAAGCCTCACTTGTAGATGCTAAATTATCTGCTTCTGACAAATTTCATCATAAGAGCTTATGTTCCTTACGCACAACTAGTAATCTCACAACAGCATATTTTGTTTGGGAAGTTAAAATAATTCAGCTTTACGTAGGTAACTATGTGATTGAAATTAATTCGTTAGGGCAGCCGAAAATTTAAATAGTTTGCTCTCACTATTTGAGTGATCCTCTATTAAAAGTTAAATAGTAATAGCCACTATTATGAAAATCATAGCCTTTAGAGGTTGCATAACGAACACTTTATGCCATTTTCTATGTTATATAAACATCAACCTCTGATCAAATAATGAATTGATTATTTTTTCATCAATATCAAAATACATGTGGTCGGCAGTGTGCATTTCATTTGGAGATATTTTAATCGTCATAACTGCTGTGGTAATGTGCAATTGAACGTTGCAACAACGTAACATTATTCACTTTATGCTGCGTTCTCATTAAGTTGCGCATGTGGCTCAAAAAACGGGTATTGGGAGATCTTGAGTATCAGAACGCTTCATTGGAACAAGTTTGTATATTATTTGTTATGTTGCACTGGAGGTCAAAATTTCTTCATAATAAACATCACATACACTGAAAAATATTAAGTATGCAATGTCATGATTAAGATTACTTAACTGCAAGTTTACAAAGGCAAACAGGTCTCGACTAACTCCAATGTTTGTTTTGAATTGTCTTGGCAAACCATTTGAGCAACACCAATGCAATACCTAGTATATAGCATACGTGAAATACACTCTGCTGTAACAAAATATGCTTTTTGTTACTGCAGATTTACTGAAATGAAACATTAAAACTAGATGTTGAATATTAAACATGTTTTGTGTGCTACTTGGGAGGAGCCTAGAAATATCATATGAAACTTCCATGGCCTTAAAATCTCTGCATACTAATTTTCTCGTTGATTACTTTGTCTGACAGACAGACAGACAGACAGGCAGACAGACAGACAGACAGCCAGACAGACAGACAGACAGACAGACAGACAGACAGACAGACAGTTCATAGAACCTTCCAGAAATATTAATATAAAGTTAACAGAACCTGCATGGAGCTCATGAATCTTTGAACATGAAAGTTCGTAGAACTGTTTTGAAATTCTTTGAACCTCCCATAAATTCTAAGAACTTTCCAGAAGTTTACAGAACTTACCAGAAGTTCCAAAATTTCCCAGAATCAGTTTCAAATCTTTGAAATCGGGGGGCCCCTTGACCGCCCTCAACCCCCTTTGAAATTCGCTTGAGCCCTTATGACTCCCCTGATCCGCCCTCTTTGACCACCTCTGCCCTTGATCAGCCATGATCACCCTTGATAGCTCCTGACCACCCCTTAACTGCCTCTACCCCTCCTTTCTTGATTACCCTAGTCCATCCCTTGAATCCTTTAACCCCACAAACCCCACCTTGATCTCCTCTGCCAGCCACCCTCCCCTCTAGACTCACCTTAATCAATGACCCCAAAGCTCTAGACTCTAAGCCTCTTGCCACCCCCAAGAATCGCTGTATTTTAATATAAATTAAGCTGTTGGATCAAGGCTACGGCAAGCAGGAGGCCTATCGCCTTGCTCAAAAACCAAACGAAACATCGCAACCAGAATCAACGAAAATGCCCAGAGCTAATCTATCTTGTGGGGAAAGTAAACCACATCCAAATAAAACGAAGGAGGCATTCACGCCGATGGGCAGGCTACACAAGGCTGGCAGTAAGCCTTCCTACGTTGCTTCGGTGAACAACCAAGAGTTTGGTAATAGAAATGTCCAGGACTCAAGAAGGCTGGACACCCTGGTCCGATCGACAAAGAAAGGGAGACAAATTCCCCAGGAAGTGGAAGTGAGCGTACTCAACCCAGGAAACCGAAAGCCCAGGGCAATAAGGTAAAGGAATTGCACTCCACTACTTAAAAACCGCTTTACACGGTTATAATCCAAGTATGGATAGGAATAATTCCAAAGTACTACCCAACGACAACTCTAACAACACAACAACTAATTTTGATCCAAGACACCATAATCAATAAAGTAGTTGAGAAGCGGGGAACAGCAGTAAAACCGATCTTCAGAGGTTGCACAATAAAAGCAGGCTTCCTTGTAAACAACTGCCATGGCCATGCCACAGCGGACTGGTTAAAGAACATAACTCCCAGCATGCAAGTGTGCCAAGGAGAGCTTTTAGCGGTTGACGAACAGGATATTCCTAGATCGGAGACCAAAAAGCGCCACGAAATCCAATGAGGAGATAATGGCATTCATAGAGAGCCAGAACAACCTGAATACGGTCTCTTGGAGAGTTCTCCAGAGGACTATCCCCAATGGGAACGGCGTCGAACTTTACCGTACGATGAACGATGAGTCCATGTAGAAGGTGATAAGGTGGAGATTCACGATCAACATGTATCACACTGTTGAACTACGTCGGCTGAAGAAAGGCAGAACCGACCAGCGCGACAGTAATACTGGCGACAGAAATGACCAGGCGAGAACGGTGGAGACGGAAGTAGCTAGTATGGCACCTGTAAAAATCCCAGGGAATACGCAAATGGGCCCTTCTGTCGACCAGGAGCATCAAGTCCCTGGGCCAAGCAGAGAAAGTACCAGTGATGAACGTCAGACACCGTCGAGTACTGAGCCCCAAAAAGGAACTGCTAGACTGAATCCGAAAAAAGATGTCAATCGAGGAGCAAGGAACAAAGATCTACTAGGAATGAATAAAGAAAGTCCCTGTGGACCCAAAAACCTCAGAAGGCCATCCCAAAACATGCCGATGGACCGCCAATCACAAAAAGGCGGGTCATCATCACAATTACCAGCATAAAAGCTGTTCAGGCAAACATTCAACATGAGAGATGGGCATCAGCAGTACTTTCGCGAAGGTTTGCCAAAGAAGACCTCGACCTGGTGTTAGTTCAGGAACCGTGGGTCAACACTCAAAGATGGCTGGAAATCTCAGTATTAAAATGTAAGCTACTCTATGATGATCGCCAGTCCTCCCCGAGGGCGGCTATCCTAGCAAATGGAAGGATTAATTTTACTCCCATTACAGAATTCATCACGAGAGAAATCGTAGCCATCAAGATGGAGGTTTCAACCGTCATGGGTAAGTCTATAGTGAACGTAGTATCAACATTACTTTCCTGGTGATGAAGAAGAAACTCCACCATCCCTAATCATCGTGTTTGCTGCCAGGCTGCAAAAAGTCCTTTCCAAGGAACATTCAAATGGCCTTGGCAATCTAAAGAGGGGCGATGGTACTTTTACAACAGGTCCTTCAGAAACTTTGGAAGTTATGATGGAAAGTCACTTCCCATGCACAGTTGCTTCTAAATGAAAAAGGACAGTTGAGGGTGAATCCTGGACGAACTATGAACAGGTGTGATGCACTCGAAAAGTCCCGTAAAATTTTCTCCACAACGATAGTGGACTGGGCAATCAATTCCTTCGAACCTTTCAAAGGCGCGGGGGAAGATGGTCTCTTCCTTATTGTTCCGGTCTTACCCAAGTAACACAACTTGTTATGTAATGATCAAAAATTCATCTTTAATACATGATCTCATGTATTTTTCTAGTACACGTAACTTATTTTTGATATCTTATATGACCAAAACAGCGCAATAAACCAATCTATTTGAAACATCTTTAAGGTCACACAAGAAGTTTTTATATACAGATTAAGGACTAATAATACGTTTTTAAGATGTATTGAATAACATGCTTTGAACATGATGATGTTTCATCTTTCTAGCATCATAATAGCTGGCAGCATAATAGCAACACAGCTTGTATTAATCAAGTTGAGAGTACTGTTAATTGACAAAAACACCTTATAAAGGGTGTCCACGATGAAATTGCCACACTATGAAATTGCTCTAACTTTTTAACCGTTGGGTAGAATCTAATGAAAATTTGGGTGGATTTAGTTCATAGTGCATTATTTACATCCTGCAAGTTTGTGATCAAAACTCGCGGAAATGGAGTCGAAAGAACAACTCGTGTGTGATAGAATCTTGCGCATTCATCACGAGAACAAGGATCTCTCGCATCGTTCCATCGCTAAAACGTTGGGAATCGCGAATTCCACGGTGTCGCGAGTGATTAAGCGGTTCGAGAAACGGTTGACCACCGATCGGAAGCCCAGAAGTGAAGGAAAAAGTATTCCGTACAACACCAAAAATCACAACCGCGTAGTTGGGGCCTTCAACCGAAATCCGAACGCCTCCGTTCGGGATGTGGCTAAGAAGCTGCACCTAAGCCGAAGTTTTGTCCAGAAGGCCAAAACTAAGGCTGGGCTTCGAACGTTCAAGGTACAAAAGGCCCCTAATCGCGACGAGAAGCAGAACAAGTCCGCCAAAACCCGTGCCAGGAAGTTGTACCTCAACATGCTGACGAAAGTTGAATGCTGCATCATGGACGACGAAACATATGTGAAGGCCGACTTCAAACAGATCCCCGGCAGCCTGTTTTTCACGGCCAAGGATAAGTTCAGCGTTCCGGAGCATGTCCGCACTCAGAAGATGTCCAAATTTGCAAAGAAATTCCTGGTTTGGCAAGCCATCTGCACGTGCGGGAAGCGGAGTGCACCTTTCGTGACCCAGGACACGATGAACGGACAGGTGTACATAAAAGAGTGCCTCCAGAAGCGGCCGCTTCCCTCCTGAAGGTCCACAACGTCCCAACAATCTTCTGGCCGGATTTGGCCTCATGCTACTACTCCAAGGACGTGCTGAAGTGGTATGCGGACAATAAGGTCAATTTCGAGCTCCGCCCCATCGAGAAGTACTGGGTGATTATGAAGCAGCACCTTCTTAAACGACCTAAGGTAGTGAAGACAGTCGAGGAACTGAAGAAAGTATGGGTTTAAATGCAAAAAACGGTTGATGCACAGGTTGTGCAGAATCTTATGGCCGGGGTTAAGGCCAAGGTGCGGGCATTTGCGTATGGACTGTAAATAAAATACGAGTAAAATGGTAAAATGAAGTTTAATAGTTATTTCTCAATCCCTGAAAATTTGATGGCAATCGAATGAAAACTCGAATTTTGCAAATCAATTTTGTATGTGGCAATTTCATCGTGGACACCCTTTACTACCTTTCATTAAAGCCCATAATGGTCCCGTGAAGTTTTGGCCAGATTTGACGAGGTCCCTCTACAGCCGGAAAGTCATCCAGTGGTACCGCGATAATACTGTAGATTTCATCGATAAAAAATTAATCCACCCAACTGCCCGCAATTCCGGTCCATTGAGAGATTTTGGGCAGTATTGAAGCATACAATGGCATGATGAAGATAATCAGTGGTTATTAAAGCTTGATCAAGTTAAATAGAGACGAGATCCCATTGCTGTCAAACTTAGTGGCCGTGCTGCAATGGGTGGTAGTACATATCATACATAACTACATTAGGCCATAGTTGAGAACATAGGAAACAATGTGTCCCTTAAATTGAATCTTATCGCTTGATTTATGACATTTTTTATACAAAGTCGAATGATATCTCGTTAGCCTATTTCAATAGTTTGGTTTGCGAATGTAGAAAACATAGAGAGCCGATTATCTTCGAAAATATTGCGATTGCTGTGACCACTAATAATACTGTTTCAAAGTGCAGAATCATTAATATTTCGTCCAGCCTATCTGCTGACATTTCTTTCCCAGATCTTCAATTACTTGTCATAATTTACATTTCTTAAGCAATTCGAATGAATTGTGGTGATGCAAGAAAGACAGACTCCTATCTACTTCATAGGCATTTAAATAAATACCACACCACAGGCCGCCAAGGCTTCAGAAACAATTTTCTACTAAGCCTTAACTATGTGTTAAGCCTTACATTTATTGACTTAGCTAATTATATATCTGTACACACTGTGATTACTTTCTTTAATCTGAATTCAAAATCAAACTTGGCTGTGAGAACCACAAGCAAGCTGCTAATTGCAGTCGTTTTTGAATATTATAGCAATTATCGTCGTCGTTCCAAAATGCGAACAATCTCATACTTGGCGTCATGCACCATCGAAGGTTGTGTGCGTCTTTCAATAAACAGAACAGTAATCTTCATCCTGGTTGATAAATAACTTTACCAATCACTGTTGAAAGTCATCGCACATTTAATACAATTTAAAAACAAAGTAATCCCTTTATCTCCAACCGGCACGGAATTCTACTCTCAATAATTTTAATGCAATAATGCACTGCTGCCATTACTGGCACCCCGCAATAAAAGCAACCCGATGATGTGCATGCCCATTCTTTTATTGCTGTTTACACACTGATCTTGTCAACGCGGTAATTTCTCACCACATCTCAACCATAAATCTCCCAACTCCGACCGCAGATCGCTGCTCTGCCGTGAATAGTGAGGGGTGTTCTTATGTGAGCCTGAGCGCACACGTTTCAGAAATTCTATATCAAACAGTTCATCTGCCAGAGTCAAGGTGGAAGCTCTCAGAGACCGCAGCGCGATCCCTCATTTACCATTGCCGCGGTATGTGTGCACTGTCTCAAAAACGTGTCGTCCATTGCCATAGTTATGCGAGCGGACTAATTCCTTCGAATGCATTTTGGCGAGTTGGTGAAGCCAATATTTTTGAATGATGAAGGTACCATTCCCAAGCAAAATTACCCCTTTAGAGTGCTCGCCACAAGCATCATCATTAATTACAATAAAGACGAACTGCTCCGTGCGCACATGTGATCCGCTGGAGCTCTCGAGCAGCGCTTAGAATAGCCCGCAAGACAAATGTTCTGTGCCCTCTACCGTCAATTTCGAGGTCCGGAGGATTTCGTGTGTGGGTGTGTAACGTTGAAAAATTGGATGTACGCGGATTCGAGGTGCGGTCCAAGATCCAAATTCTTCCTCGGAGTACCTGATGCCCTGGCTTGCTCCGAGAGTATGTAGATCTTGGTACTCGTTTTGTGAGGTAGGCAGAGGCACTTGGAAGGGATGTTGCTCACACTCATAGACTCACATCGGCAAAAGGGGTTCATATTTGTTCAAACATAAATATCAAGGTAAAGTGCTTGTTGGGATTTATATAGAAAATTGAAGAATCATTCGAGTGAGAGCTCGCTCTGGCTGCCAAAGGCGCTGCCATTGACTGCACAGTAAATCTCGGTGGGATTGAGCTATTGAAGCATCGGTGTGTCGTGATCGTGATTCTGTCGGTTGCTTCTGGAACGGGTGCGAAGGAGACGCCGCGCATTCTCGGATATTGTAGCGAGAAGGAAGGTTCGGAAGTATTGTCGGGGAGGAAGATGATACAGATCCGCTTCGGCAATGTCAATGAGTAGCTATTCAACTTTTGGAGAATGACTCGTGCTTTATCAAACTATACGTAGCAGTTGTTAGGCTTAAGGTGACCTACATGAAAGGAGGCTTGAAGGTGGCTACGACTTATAATGTACGAAAAAACAATATATTGATGCACTAAGACATTATGTTCTTATTCATTAAATATTTTTGTCGTATTTTTCTTCAAAACGGAGAGAGACGATGTATTCAAACTAGTCGAACAGACAGAAATTAATCATTCATATGTGTGTTCATGGTTTTACTTCAATTATATAAATATTTTTAAGAAAAACGTTTTTTTAGTTCAACAAATCTGATTTTCAATTTCACAATGATAGAGTTATATCGTACATTAGAAACAGTTGATTAAGATGTGAGTCCTTCTTCCTGTAAAATTCTACGAACTTCCGGTTGTAACACCCCACTACATCAGGTTCCGTACGATATCCCTTTGCTTTCTTCTTAGTTTCGAAGAGTTTCCGCTTAACTAGAGCCCAGTACTTTTTCTATTGGAGTGAAGTTCTGGACAGTTTGCGTGATTGGCATACAGAGCTGGAGAGCCGTGACTTCTGATACGCGGTAGCAACTGCCTTTGCAGGCATTCTTTCACGATACACATCCTTATTGATAGTGCCGGTAGATACAAAACTTTCAGATTTTCGACCACAACTACATATGACCTGCCAAATCAAATACAACTTCAGGAATTTGGACACCTTCTTTGTTCGGAAATGCTCGGCAACGGCGTTCCTTTGCATTGCGGTGTAAAAGCCAAACCCGGATGCTGTTTAAAGTAGTTGAGTACGTATGTTTCGTCATCCATATTGATTCAAGAAAATGTTTGCAAAAATGGTGTAAACCTCCTTAGTACAACTTTTTGCAGTGAAATTGTGCTTGTCATCAAGATTGGGCACCTTTTTTCACTTTTTACGCTTCCTGTTCTTGCCTCTGCTTCACTTTGTTGTACGTATGATTTTTGACTTCTCCAACTTTTGCGAGCCACATTTCGCACAAAATGATTAGATTTTTTTTTTTTTAATAATTGCTACCACCTTTATGTCCATTTGCCGGGAGCATACTTTTTGATTTGTTCCACTTCCAACATTATGATCACAGTCAAGCGCTGGTCAAATGATTCACAAACACATAACTCGGTACTTTTCGGTAGTTTAAGTTTTTGGCAAGATCGCGTACCGATGAATTCGGATTTTTCAGCCGTTCGTACAAATGCGATTGCGCCCTTCCACTTGATTCGACGCCATTCTATTGAATGTCACAAGAATGTAAACATGTTGTTTTTAGCGATCCATGAAATAATTCAAAATCTACACTGAAAGAAATGTGTCCGCGCTGTGTACTTAGGTGCCTCAGCAGCCGCAGCAACCGTTCGGCTTTTTGTTCAACTGTTAACAACTTCTCAATATGGGTGAGACAATGACTCAGATCGCCGCTACATTCCCGTTTCATTTTGCTCAATTTTTGAGTACAATTGTAATTTCACTCTTTTTCTTCAAGATGTTACCCAATTTTAGTTAAAAGTGGATCAACTCAATTCTTGAGTAGATCCACTTTTGAAGAAAAATTGAGTAAAATTTCCATGCGCAAAAAAGAGATAGTATACAATTATACTCACACCTCATTGTAGGTTACTTCCTTGGGAATATGTTTTTTTACTGTTTTTTTTAATTTTAAACAATGTTGTCCTCTTTTTAGCTCGATATACTTATTCCAGCGATTTTTGAACTTCTTGAGATTCCATCCGATGTATATTTCCGGAAGGTCTCCAAAATACTCCTCCTTTGCTTCGATGATTTCTCGCGTGAGCTAAATTTTTCCAAAAAAAGTCCAAAGGAGCCCAATTGGGTGAATACATACTCGCTATTGATGGTTTTATTCTTTTTGAGGGAGTCTACTCATCGCTCATCGCCATGAGGCACCAAGAGGTGACAGTAATGTTTGCTAAAATGAAAGATAAAAAGAGAAAGTGTTGAAAGTTCCATCAGTGTACGGTAGGTTGGAAATAGAGTAAAAGTATTGAGAATTGAGCGAGGAAGTACTTGAACCAAGGACGATGCCTTTACCACTGTGGGGTAGGTCCAGGCACGGACGAATCCGCCACCTCAACAGGCAAAAGTAACGTGTTGGCACTTTATCTTGATAAACTGAAGAGCAGACTTCACCTCCAACCTCGTCGGTTTCATCGAAGGAAACAGCTTCCACGGGAAACATAATTTTGAAAAAAAAATACAAGCTCCAGCACAATTTTTAGGAAAATCTATTGAAGAAAAGTTATCACGATTAGATGCTTCCAGGAGCAATTATCGCTTCTCAAATTAACGTTGGGATTTTGTTCGGCAGTATTTTGAAAGCAAACGCACACACTTTTTGCCACACATCCCCATGTGGGGTTCGTCAAGGCAGGAACGGATCCGCCATTTGTCTAACCAATGCCCTACGCTCAATATCATACTACTTCTATTCAATTTCATAACCTGCCGAGCTCTATCGGACCTATCGATACTTTCTCTTCACATCTTTGGTTCTAGCAGAAATTGCTGTTCACTACTGGGGTCCCATAATGTTGGGGAGATATTTCCAATTTCAAAAACAATAAATATGTAACTATAAATTAGAAGAAAAATTAGTAATCTCCATTTAATTCCAACTACCTTTGCTTATCTTCGACAGATACGCGTATTTCGTCTACAATGTGCAGACTTCTTCAGTGTCTCGTACTAATAACTCGACTGGTCGAGTTATTCCCTTTAAATTAGTCGCAACAAGTATGGGAACAAGTCTTCGTCCGCGCTCTATTGTGTTTTCACAGATGGTTTAAAAATGAACAGGAAAATTGGATGTGGGGTTCATCAAATTTATCCTTTGGGACAATATCCAACAATATTTCAGGCGGAAATTTATGCAACTATTGAATGTGTTCACATCGGCCTGAAGAGAACGTATAGATTTCGACAATAATTGTATTTACTGAGATTTCTTAGCAGCTTTAAGTGCTGGTCTTCGGACATTGTGGAATAGAGGGAAATGAAATAGCAGATAGCAGATAGGAGGGCTCCAAAGCTGTAGACTTGCAAACACGAATAAAAAATTCTCATAGGTTTACTATTAAATGTATTGGAACTATACAATACAATCTATAGTATGTACAACTTATAACATTGTTCCCAACGATAGGATTTATTGTTCCACAATAGAATCTAATGTAAATTGAAACATCGACAATAGAAAAGGAGGGTTGTTATATATCTTAACTATAGTATTAATATTTTTTTCTCTAACAAATTTGAGTTAATTACTATTAATTGTATTGTTTCACAATTGTTGAAAATCTTGGCATATGGAGTGAATTGTAGATCTCATTGAGATGAAAATATGTATTTGTCATCTATCTGATTCACGAATACTAAGATATATGATCGGAACAGATTTTGAGCGTTATTTTATATTATTGTATTCTAATTGTATGGATCAAGTCTAACTGCGAGGAGAGCTCACTGCTGTCGGACTTAGTTTCCGTAGCAAAGTGGGTGGTAATAAATATCATACATTATTGTATTCTAATTGTATGGTTATTTTTATCCGGGATTTGTTCTCTGAAGATGGAGTACAAATTAGTGGGAAATGTCTATGGTACAAGCTAATTGAATCTCAGAGATAACAATCACGACAAGCTAAAAGATTCATAGTGCCGAGTGAGAAGAACGCCTAAGCTCACTGAATTAAACAAACATAATCTAAGATTGGTAACCGGTTTATTCCCTGTCTGCCATTGTAGTAGATACCATTATGTAAAAATGGATGAATTGAAAACCCGAGAAGCCAATTTTTCCTGACTAGAAAACGAAACTTCAGAACATTTACTCTCGTGATTGTAGTGCTTTTATTTAGGACTAGGATTTGAATTTGAGGAAAAGAGCGTCTGCAACCCTATGAAGTCTGGCAGAGTTATGTCCCAGTAAGGTTATAGACTTCATTAGTCAAGTCGAACCTAACTGGGTCAAAATGCAGGGTCAGCCACTGCCCATGACTACGCAATTGTGATGGGTAAGTCTGGTCTGCTAAATCAAATGGGCCAAACCACAAAATTCTTCTTGTAGGCTTGTAACGGCTACAAAAAATCCTTGGGCTAGAGATAATACAAAATTACGGTAAAATTACTGTTAACCTAAAACTTCGAAAAAGATTGCAAAAAACGAGTTCCTTTGCTCAAGAACAACGTGTGTGAAAATCAAATGTAAGTGAACATTTAATCATAAGTAAACTTTTCTATACTGTTATTTAAAACCAAATTACAGTTATGATCTGTAATATGATAAGAAGACTCAGAATAGTTTTTTAAAAGTTCCGAACAACTTGATATAAACCAAAAAATAAGAAAATTTTCTCTCCCATGGCAGGCAACTAGGAGTGTGAACAGACAATCGTTAGAACCATTTCAAGCCTTTGCAGTTAATGTGCAACTATCAGGCGCGTATTCTTTGCCAGTGAAAGGGACATCCATACCTGGACTACTCAGCAGCACTGGTAATACGGTAATTTGGTTCGCGACCAAATCTGGACACCCTATGTATATCTCTGAAATACTTCATCAACGCGTGAAATGATTCGCAGACTGATGAACGTGGTCTGGTCATGTGCAAAATCAAGTTTTGGTGATACTACAAGCTTTTAGATCGAAGATGGCGTTGAAAGAAAAGCAAGTGCAAAAAGGAATTGCGTGCGGTCGCAATGAAAATCCGAATCTCTCAGTAAGAAGAAAACTTGCTAAAATGCTTGATTTTCTTGCAAGCACCTGTCCATAACGTTCTCAAATCTTTCGATACACGTTTGACAACAGCCAGGAAGGCCGGAACAAAAACGGATCTCAGGAACCACCAGAAGGACGCCGTTGGCGCAAATATTGCAGAAGAGACCTGATCTTTTCGGTACGTATTGTCGCTAGAAAAATAAAAATGTCGCCAACTTTCGTGCATACTTCCAAGCACCGACAAGGTATGAAGTCAGTCCAAGGTATAAACTGTTCCGAACCGTTATGATAAACAGAATGTTTCAGAATATTTGACGAAGTTTTCCTGCATCTTATTCAGCTTCTCAGCTTCCCAGTATGTCTTTTTACCGCTATGCAACGAAACGGCATAGAGAAGCATTTCAGGACGATGAAATGGCCAAGTTTTACAAAAGTATTTGGTTTGGTAAGCAATATGCAGCTGTGGTCGAGCAAGCCAAAGCTCATCACTACCGGAACGGTAAATAAGGAAATGTGCCGTGAAGAATGCCTAAAGAAGCGATTGTTACCAATTCCTACGCAGCCATGATGCTCCTCGCTATTCTGGCTTGGCCGTGTCATCTTGTCAGTACGCCAAAGATGTTTTGGAATGGTATAAAGCGAGTGGAGTCCATGTTGTACCGAAAGATGCGAATCCACCTAACTGCCCGGAGTTGCGATCTATCGAGCGGTATTGAGCTCTCGCGAAGAGAGAACCTCTCACTATAAACAACAAGCTACAACTATAGAATAAATTGAAAATCATGGACAAGGGCAGCTAAATCGGTTGCAGAAAAGTCGGCACAGACCCTTATGGCTGGAGTAAACTCAACAGTTCGCAGTTTTTTTATGCAGTCTTATAAAGTAACTGTAATTAGCTTATAGATGACTAATAATGCACAATTAAATAACTAAAAAATGCATCTAGGATTGAACTAGCAGCAAATTTCTTGTATTCCAAATTCAATCTGTCCAGATTTTGTCGCGAAAAAGGTTTATAAAATGTGTGATTGGTTCGGCCACTACCTCTCAAATTGTTCTCCGCTCAATTTCAGCTACTTCTATTCAATTTTCACAGCCTGCCGTACACTTACGGAACTATCGACACTCTCTCTTCAAATCTTTTGTTCTGGCAAAATTACTGTCTACTGCTAGAGCTTTATGGTGATGAGAAAATATTTCCTTCTACACAGAAAAAAAATCTGTTATTTTTTAAATTGTATTACCTTCTACACGAAGTAGCAACTTGCATGAAATAGTTGTTATAAAGAAGAGATTTTGTATACAGAAAAAAATCCGCAATGAATGGAATGTCCCAGAACTTTACACGATTTATCATGTTAAATTGTAAGTTTTGTGACGTCCTCTTTTTGTGCATGACGGAGGGCGACCCCGGCGTAGTTGTTAGCATTCATATCCCTCACGCCAAAGTCACGAGTTCGAATCTCAACCCCAGACACGTTAAGAAAATACCCAAAAAGGTATTTGAGTGACTATCACGAGAGACGAACCAGCGTAGGGCTGAAAATCTCGATAATCAAAGAACTAGAAAATCACACTTCTATTTCGAACTCTGTACATCATGATATAAACTAGTTGAATATAATTGTAAATGGCTAAATTTTGGTACGAACAAGTTGATATCACCTACTCTCGTTGAAGTGTGCTATTTGGGATGTTAAGACTCAAGAAATAATTACACAAAGGTTTTTTTTTTGCACGGGGGATACGCCAACTTTTAGTATGGAACCCTGTAAAAAAAGACTAAATAGAGTTGATAAATTCACATGCTTAAACATTTTATTTTGCTCCAATTTTTTTTTTGTATGCGTTGCCTTTCCATGCAATGGTAAAAATACAGTTTTTAAAGTTTTGAGTATTTACACCATAAATTGTGAATATTTTGAAAAACTGCCATATTACTACTTTTTGCCCAAAACGTAAAATGTGATTCGAATTAGGTCGAAAAGTTGTTCCGTTAATTGATCCTTTATTGTACGAGGTTAAACTTGAACATAATGAAGACCGGATGAAATTTAAGTTATTGCTTCACGAATTTTATAACTTTGGATCGAATGCTCTTCATCAAGTTCCGGACAAGTATTGCATCGCATTTTTTGGACGCTTGAGCCCAAATTTTTTTGAACTCCTGCATGTTCCCAGCTACCTTACCAGTCTTCTTGAAGACCCTCTTCACGATTGCCCAGTAACGTTCGATGGGTCGAAGCTGAGGGCAATTTGGTGGATTGATATTTTTCTCAACGAAATCTATACCCTTTTCCACAAGCCAATTGAGAGTGGTTTTGGCATAGTGAGCCGACGCTTAATCCGGCCAAAACAGTGGAAGTGTACTATGCTTCTTATATAAAGGCAACAATCTCTTCTGGAGACACTCAGATCGATAGATTTCCGCATTTATAGTTCCGGTAGTGTAAAAAATGGTTGACTTCAAACCACAGGAACATATTGCTTGCCATACCAGTACCTTTCGACCGAATTTCTCCACTTGAATCGACCTGTCCGCATCGCTCACATCCTCTTCAACGACGGCAGTAAAGTATTGTGGACCTAGAAGGGTTTTTGAGTCCTCCTTTACATAGGTCTCATCGTCCATCAAAACGCATGCATGCGGACGCTGCAAAAGACGCGAATACAATTTCCGGGCCCTTGTTGCTGCTCGCTTCTTCTGTTCTGCACTTTGTTTCGAGATTTTCTGCTTCTTGTAGGTCTTCAGGTGGTTTCGCCTCTTGATACGCTGGATCATTCCGACACTCGTTCCTGCTTTTTTGGCCAAATCACGTATTGACATTGATTTGTTCTTCATGATTAGAGATACCACTTTCTGCTCCAGTTTCGGGTTGGAAGAACCGGGTTTTCTGCCTCTTCCTGGTAGCTCATCCAAAGAATAGTGTTCCCCTAACTTATTAATGATGGTTTTAACACTCGCATGATAAATTCCAAACCGCTTCGCCAATTTTCGCATAGTATTACCCTTCTCATTTAGCCATGTGTCCAGAACCTTAATTTTCACTTCCTTTTCAATACGCGACATTTTGAAAACGCAGAATTTGAACCGCACAAACAAGTAAACAAAAGAAAGCTGACAGTCAAACGCACAGCATGCAGTATTCAGAGCATAAAAAACCATCACAAATACATGCGTACAACGCAAATGTATGTGGATAGCTTATATTCGATACACGCCTTATACACAGCAATATCGTGCACATAAATGGACGTCACAAAACTTAAAAATTAACATCAGAAAACGTGTAAAGTTCGGGGACATTCGATTCATTGCGTAAAATGTTGCATACAACAGCTCGTCTTTGTAACATATTTTTCATGCAAGTTGCTGTTACATGTGGAAGGAAATACAATATCACATGCTCTGATCACAAAGAAAAAACTGATTTTCTTTCTGTGTATATAATTTTTTTTCAAGGATATGCCGCAACAAATTGAAGACAGTGCAAAAAACTAATAACAAGAAATCCAAAAATGTTTGCGAAAACAACGAAACCCATCGTCCAATGGATTCATTCCGCGATTGCGAAATCGAAGCGGACCCGCATTCTACAAATTCCTGAATCACAATAGAAGGGCTGATGTTGATCGACAGTTCAGGTCCTCCCCGTCTGTCTATCTGCGTCCCCAGCTCAACCCTCATTTAAGAACCGTATCTAAAAGGCTAATCACGCCTTGCCATCGCCGAACGTTCCGCTGACAGTGGCATTCCGCAGCGATCATCTTCGATCGTGAACCTCACGATGATGCGCAATCATATCCATCTGTCCTACCATCATCATCCGTTGTGAGATTTTAATCGAGTACCGAAATGGTTCTACCTTAACCTGTCAGCCAGCCTTTGTCTCGACGACTTGTTTTTACATAATCAATCGCTGATTCAATGCACCACCCACTCAGAAATCACTACCTTCACAATTGAAAATTGGCAACCTTCCTCGCGAAAACATTGGATCTTTCAACTTTGGTTCAACTTGAGTTTGAACCTAGACCCGGGAAGAAATGGTTCATTAGTCATGTTAATCGACAATTTCGTGCAAAACCAGCCGGTTCGGGAAATTGCTCCGGTGAAATAGATGAGATCGATTAATTTTTGTTAGATTCACTTATGGCCAGACAGACCGACCGACTGCAGACGACGGCCGTTCGTCAATTATGCAACGCTGCACCTCGTCCAGTAGTCGCCGTCGTGGCTGATGGCCAACTTCAGTCGGTGAGTTCTTCTGAATTCCCTTCACCAATGATGGGTAGAAGCAATCAACAGTCACTTTCGTTGCAAAATACACGCTCTCTGTACGGTTCAATCGATTTTGGACAGTTGTTTAGTTGGTTGCGGCTTTTGAGTGCTGATTGCTCCAATTTCCCGCTTTGGGTCGCTAGAAGTGTTTCTCGTCCAAAAACAGCGGCACTCCACGGTTGTGCTGAACAATAAAGATGTTTGCAGCGATAATTCGGGGGGCGGAGAAATTGACCTCTGCTGACGATCGCAACCGTGGAACTGCCGCAATCTGAAATTGCACAAGCCGTCATCATTCCAGCTGATTCTTTGTTTGCTATTAAGAGATCTCCCACCAAGTTGGTAACAAATTGTTGGAAATGTTGTCCAGATCGTAGGCTGGCGCAGCGAGTGACGGGCGATAAACCGTCACTTTTAAGATTTCAAATTAATTACACCCCCATTGTGCGCATTTTCGAAGGGGATTTAATCAAGAAACTGCAGTCAACGCATCTCCTTTCACAGCCCGAAATGCAATTTGCTTTCGTTGGCAGAAATTGAAAATAAAATGGAAACATTCCGGATGGCCTTTCCGGAGGCTGTGTTGGACAATTGTTGCGTGTGGGAATTCGGGTGCTTTTTATGAGCCCGGAACATTTATGATGCTCACGGTGGAAGCAATGATGGTCATAAAGATGATTTTAATGAGTGGAACCGCTGCTGCTGAAGACGATGGCTGAGATCAAGACTCTTGCAGGTGGATGAAAATGTACTGGTCGGTTGCACTAGTGGTAGGCGGCAGTCAAGCAGACACCATTAACGGAAGCTGAACTTCAGTAATTTCAAGGTAAGCAATGAAGAGGGTTCTAGGATTGAGCCTGCGGTGATTTCGAGCTTTACTTGTTGATGCATTTAGCTGCTCGAACTTGAACTCACCACTATAGAAGCTGAAAAGATAAAATTCTTAAGACGGGACTAGTTGTCATGGGGGGTAAATAAACGATTTGCATGGAACTTTTGGAAAACATTTTGCATCAATATAATTTTCAATTTTTCTAGTATTTGACATGAACATGAAATAAAATAAACAAAATATTTTAAACACTAACAAAGAGTGAGAGCCAAATGATTTTTACTTGATTCTGCTCGTCCTTTTATGTATATGCTTAACAAAACTGTATGAACTGAAGTATTAATTTCTTGTAGGCTTCTTTTAATTTCATACTGAAGATTTATGTAAGAAATAAGTTATTAGATTGATATGAATAAATGAATAAAAATTTATAAAATCAGTGACACATGAAATATTAGAGAGATTTAGGAACATTATTTTCTCCATAGTAACAACACAGACAAACAGACGGAACTCTTTGAATAAATTTGACAATTAAAGAGAGTGACCAGAGTATGAATAAATACTCTAAATAACAATGGCACTGAACTCACTATCGACATCTTGAAAAATCCCGCGAAAACATGCGCACATGCCAAAATTCAAACTTTGCTGTATTTAAGTTTGGTAGAACACACAAAAATGTGGTTGGTAGTAGGGCATGCAATACCGGTAATACCGAAACCGAAAACCGGTATTACCGGGCTAAAATTAAATATCGAAATACCGGTATTATATCCGAAAAATACCGGTATTTCGGTATTGCACTAAAAAAATACACATTTTTTTTTATTTATAAAGTAAATCTATGGAAGAATATTGTCAATCCACGGTAACAGTCCGACATTCAAAACAAGTAAATTAATAATGTATTCAAATACCGTAATCTGCCCGAAATTTGAAATCACCTTGCATGGAAATCACCTTGCGTGCATCGACGATTTGACCTCAGCTAGTGTCATACTGCGAGCGATGACGACACGTATCTTTGAGTATGTTTTTAGCTGTCAGTTTTCATTCATTGTGCAAATTTGGTGCGTCTCGCTTGGTGTTTTTTTGTCGTCCAAATGGAGTTTGAAAAAAAAATCAGAGAGGATGTTGCTAATTCGTCGGTTTGGAAATACTCCTTACGCGGAATATCAAATCGATGGATAGCTAAGTGTACAAAATGTGATACTATTTTGAAATGCGAAGGTTCCAGTACCAGTGGGATGATTACCAACTTTCGCAGCCGGCATAAAATTAACTTGCAAAAACGGGCAGCATATGAATGATGACACGATGAACACACTGTGCACACTAAGTTATTTTTTGAGCTTGAAGTAAACTACAATACATTACATTCAATAAGAATAAAATGAAACTCCGTGAATTCTAAAGAAATTTCTTTTTATTTTCTTCAATACCGGTTTACCGGTTTTTACCGGTATTGAAATTTAGAAATACCGAAATACCGGTATTGGAAAAATGCCCCGGTATTGCATGCCCTAGTTGGTAGCCTATGATGCAATTTTGCAAAAGTCCCGCCTACCTCTATTAAGGTGAAACTCCCTTGAATCCTTAGTATTCAACATACATGTAGTAGTGCAAACACGTTTGTGCTCTCATAAGATAGTATTGGTGCATCATGAAGAAAACGGTCATGGTTGCCAGTAATTTTAATTTTTCTTTGTGGATAACAGTACATCCATTTAATTATTCCGTACAATATTCACATTTTTGAAAAAGCATAAAGCCTCAAAATAAGAATCCGTCTTAAAGGTTAAGGGAGTCTGGGGCATAATTAGCAAGCTAAATATTAAGCCATCCATCTAGTTCAATACAAATATTGGTGAACTTTAACCGTTAATATTCAGTTCTTATTTCAATCATACTCTTCAACTATCGAATGAGTCTTTGAGTAGATGGCTAAAACATAATATGTATTTAAAACGTTTGAAATTATGCATCTGAGATAATAATTGGGATTTTTGCATTTTGAAAACCGATTCCAGGGACCTTTTTACGTCATCCTGAACTCTGACAACCAACGACAGCTCATTTTATACAACATAATTTGATTGCCACATTGTTATTAATTTTTTCACACGAAACCAGTTGAATATTGTTTACTCATCATAATGATCTCTTATTTTGAAACACTTTGAAGTTACTTGGGTACGTACCACAAACACTAAGAGATATTATTTTATTTTGTGATGTTAATATAATGAATAGATTTGATTTGCTTTACTTTATTTCAATGTGGAGATTTGGTAAGTTAATGTATGTGTTTACTCTATGTTTTAATAGAAATCTCATCAAGTGTCACTATTTTCAGCACGTATGTTTCAAAAAATAATTGTTCTCTTTTTCAATTTTGGTTTTAAAGTACGATTAATTAAAAATTACTTCATGCATGTCGTAATCAGTTGTTCACAAAAATGACTATGCATTTATGTGCCTGACAGATGCGCAGTGCATTGACGCCTGTGCTTCGACAATAATATTTTTATCCAGAACAACAATATCACTCATGATTTTAAATCCCATGGATGCCTTCATGGTTAGAACGCGTTCCGAATTTTATCCTTTACCTCTTTCTTCCTAATCAAGAGTAAGATTGAATTATCTTCTGAAATAGCTGAAAAAGAGAAACAATATTAATGTACATGGAATTGCTTTGAAACATATTTTGGATCATATTAAATATTTTTCCCCACCTCGTACTAACTTAGTATCAAATTTTAGGCCCTGTAAAGTACTTTTTCAATGAGAATCTCAAAATTTTAATGTGAAATATCATAGGGCACTAACTCAATGCTACATTGCAAGTCTTAAATTTGAGCTTGTAACTTTAAGTAAGAGGTATGAGCTATAATAAGTAAGCGAAGGCTGCACCTGAAGGTTGGGCTTGTTTGATCAGAAGTTATTTTTAATTTAAATATTGAATGGGTCTAGAGCGTGCAAATTTTGATAATAGATGACTGGCATGTTTCTGTTATATTAAGTTGAAAATTTGAGTTTAATGGAGACCACGCAAATTAAAGTTGAAAAATTAACTTCGGTCCAAGTACTTTCGTCTTCGCCTATTTGTTTCAATCCCATGTTTTTATATAGTGTTTATATTACCATCAGGCGCACAGCACAGATGCTTGTAGCACTTGTCTATATACAAACGATTTCCTCCCATATTCCGTGATTTTTTTTTAGTTCGCGAAGCACCAACCCAACAATAGGACGGTTGCTTTTCAGAAGATTCCAAATATTCGTCGTTTGTAATATTGCATTACATTTCTTCTGTTTTGTCGATTCCTTGGAGTTAACGATTCTGGCACAAACTTGCTGACAACACTGCGCTCTGCTATGCTACGCACAGCTGAGTGTAAATTAGAAAAAAAGTAAACCCGCATTTTCGAGACCGGTTGCTGATTTTTTGCAACATTCTCGTGAATTAAACAGATTTTTCGTCCACTATTTTCAAGAGCGTGATGATAATTAATCTCTTAGTGAAAGTAAATAGTGTTCAAGTGGCTACGGGAAGTGGAAATACAGTTTTTTGTGAGAAGACAATAGGCAGATCCTGGCTTTAAAAAGGTAAACAAAGACGACGAAAAATTACCTGCTCTGAGCACTAGTTGATCAATTCAGAGTGTTTTCAGTGAAATAAACAGTGTGAACTGATTAAATATTGTGTTCTGCTTTCCTATTAGCAGTATGGCAATGATTCACTGCAGGTAAGTGGATTAATTTGGCATATTTTGTTGAGCAAACCCAAAGTGTGCATGTGTGGATGAGGAAGCCATCGCTCCTGCCATAAGGGGATTCCGTCGTGTATGTCCTTGAAGCCGGTCCACGTTAAATTTTGGACACTTTTCTTTCAGTTTCTATATTGAATTATTTCGCGGATCGCTGATACGTTTCACTTATATGACAGCTGAAACTTTCCACTTTATTTCATGGCCCAACATGTTTACATTCTTCTTACATTCAGTAAAATGGCGTCGAATCATGCGGAATTGCGCAAACGCATGCAATGCTTTAGGACTAATCACCACTCGTTGTTCGATGCAATCGATGGATCACCAGCTTGACAACTCAGCTGGTCCAGCCATGGTTCCTGCCCACACCAACCTTTATCGTCGCCGCACAGTGATTCTATCCCATATAAAAGGCGGAAAAAAGTCTAAAAATGGATTTTACATAGTTTAACTACGTGTTTCCAAGTAATTTTGGGTCGCTGATTTCAAATGTGCTATTTAAATTGTCGTCTTAGGCCACACAACCGTGATATGGCCACTTTATTGTACCCTGGAATATCCGGAACATCCGAGAAAATGATAAATTAATTTGTCTCGTCCTAAAGCAATGTGATTTTTTTCAAAACCATTTGTACATAAAATGTATTCAAAACGACGTGGAGAACAATCAATGGTTCTGTAAGCGGCCATTGCATGGTCTTCCAGAAGTTCCGGAACATTCGTAAAACTTGTTAATGCAGCAATTTTATACCAAAAAAATTAAGTAGGTCTTAGAGTTACACAACATTTGGTAAGTTAGTTTCAAAAGGTATATGGCTTTCTTTTTTTTTGTCCATAGGGTGACCCATTTTGAGATAGGGTGGTCCAAAACCAAATTTTAGACAAATTTACATTTTTTAAGAATTGGACCGATTTTCAATTTTTTCTGCATAAATAAAATGAGTTTTCAGAAAAAGTATGTGCATAGAAAAATTAAATCTTATTTTATTATCAATCTTGAAAAGGTCCAGTTCTTAGTATTATAATGGCGACTACAATTTTCATGTATATTTCAAATAAGAAAAATCGGACGATGTACGTTAAGTCATTATATAGATTGTAATGATTTATTCCAATATGCGTTTCAATCCTTTTTACTATTATCACAAAAGAAGGGTATACACTGACAAAAAAAAAACGAGAGGGAATCATAGAAATATCGTATGCAAATTTGCCAGAAGATACTATTGCATATTTCATACGATTCTCTAATGGAAAAAATGATCGTATGAAAATTTTCTTCACAGAAAAAAAAAGTTGCAATCGGGATTCGAACAATGTACCTCGGGATCCAGAGATGAGCCACGATCCCACGAGACTATCAAAAAGCGTGTCACTGAACTTTGAAGGGTCATGTACAATTTATGCTCTATTTTGAAGTTAAGTAACAACAAGCAAAGTTCGAAACAACAAGCGAAATCAATAAGCTTGAAACGCTAAGGAAGAAAGGAAGAAGTGAATTCGTTACATGTGAATTACATGTACATTTATTTGAAAATACAAACCTCAATTAATCCACCTATTCTGCGATCTGACTCTTTTTTCACTTCCCTGGTAGTACTAGGAATACGAACCCGGATATGGTAATTGTGGTCCTGGAATCTTGATATCATCACCATTGTACTTATTTTTGAGTTCTCATGTTATTTGAGGTGTCGCATGATGAGTTTTGACCCAAATTTGAATTTGGCGACATTCCTGGGAGTTACCGGAACATCAACCCGGATGTGACCAATGTGGTTCTGGACTCGTAATATCATTGCCATTGAACTTACTTCTGAATTCTCATTTAATTTGAGGTGTCACAAAATGGGTTTTGATCTAAGTCCGAAATTGACCACTTCCCCGGGGGTATCTCCGGAACCAGTAAACCAATTCCAATAAATTTACAAAACGACATATGAGATCACAGTACCTTTCATATATTGTTTCATTCAAATCGGTTCAGTAGTTGCTTGAGAAACTGAATTAGAAATTTCGTTACAAACAAACACTACACACACAGACATGTGTTCAATTTATTGAGCTGAGTTCGTTGTATGTAACACTAGGCCCACTTAGCCTTGGCTTAAATGGCAAATTCCCTAGATATATACTTATATTTATATGCATATATTTATATACACTTCTTTGTAAGAAGGGTAAAATCGTGGTATATTGGATCTATTGCGAGATTTATGTTTTCACAAATTTTTGCCCGGCCCTGTAGTTGGCAATGGTGACGGGGGCTTCGAACCTGCGACTCCAACCTGGGGATCCAGGCCTCCGAATTTATTATCAAAACATACGTGGACTAAAGACCAAAATCGACACGTTCTTTTTGTCGGTTTCGGGGGAAGAGGACGATTTGATCGTGTTGACAGAAACATGGCTGGATGAACGGATCTATCCAACGCAATTTTTTGGATCGCTCTAAACCGTCTTCAGAACTGATCGGTCCCACCTGAACAGTTGTAAATCACGTGGTGGAGGAGTCCTGATTGCCGTCTCGAGGGGACTAACCAGCTACCTTGATTCCGCACCTATTTCCAGTCGACTTGAACAGCTGTGGGTTAAAGTCGATATCCCACATAACACATTCAGTGTCGGAGTAGTTTACCTGCCTCCTGACATAAAAAATGACTGCTCGATCATCTGTGAGCTTGTGGAATCGATAGGTTCGGTCTTATCTTAACTCTTTTTCCGCTCCAGCTTTTCTGTTTGGATACTTTAACCAAGCTGGATTGCAGTGGCGCCTTTTCAATGGTGGTACACCATCCATTGATCCACTACTATCACAAATGCCCGCAGCCTGCTGTACCCTCCTGGATGGGTTTGACTTGCTCGGGTTTTTCCAAATCAACACTCATTTGAACAGGAATGGTCGCTTGCTGGATATTGTCCTTGTGAACGATTGTGTGCAATCCGGTTCTACCGTTTCTATGCTAATCGAGGCCTTGATTGATCTTGATGCCGATCATCTCGCCCTGTTGTATCGGTTGACTTACCTATACCAATTGTATATGTACCGGCATCTGCGCAGCTTTCTCTGGACTTTCGCCGAGCTGATTACGCTTTATTAGACCACGTGCTTTCCTATATTGACTGGAATTTCATTGAATCGACCACTGACGACAATGTTGTAGTGGAACAGTTCAGCGCCGCAGTCGAGGATGCAATTTTCCATGCTGTTACGACGACCTCCGCCAAACCCTCCATGGTTCAACCCCGCCTAACGTTTGCTTAAAAAAAAATGGAATAAAATTGCCGATTTTTCATGGGTTTACCTTCACCCGCACTGAAGAAACTACCCACGCAGCATCAATCATAGTAACCCATGAGTCAGCAGACAAAATTTGACAGCTCTATCAGTTGAACTCTAACCGTGATGGAAAAAACAGTGAAGCAACTCCGTTCAGAAGTGTGCGCGTTCAAAGAAGTTCAGAAGTGTGGCACTTTGTGGATGCCGGATACGCCCGTTTTGGCATCTACAAAATCTTGGCACTATTAGACAACAACCAGAGCATCGAAAAAAAACCCGGTTCCGGACGGCCGACGACCCTGAGCGACAAGAAGCTCCAAAAGATGCCGAAGAGGAAGACCGAGGGAAAAGTGGCTACATCGCTGCATGCCTTTAATAAATATATATATTGTATATATTCAAACATATTCAAAGAATGCCCAAGAAGACCAACAGACATTATGAGATCAATTTGGGATATTCATGCCAAACAAACTAATTTAACTTTGTATAGCCCATAAAGCTTCTGTTATAATTGTAGACCTTAAGTATGAATGACCTAAAACTAAAAGGATTATCCTATGATGTCTATGGAGGTTTCAGAATATTCATTGCATATGTTTGAATAGTTATCGTAGTTTTGTATAACCCAAGTTTCTACAGTTTTAACTGTATATCTTAAGTTCTGAACTCTAGTCAGTTTTTATTTACTTGAACATCCCAAGATAATCTGATAATGACTGGTAACCTTACAGAAGCTTCACTGATTGTGTTTGAATGTACGTCGTCACCTTTCATAGGTTATAAAGCTAATGTTACGACCGTACATCTTAACATCTTAACTCAAGGGCAGTTTTGGTGACCTTGAACGTCCTAAGATATCTCATTCTACCTGTTTACTTTCCAGAAGACTCGCTTAAGGTGTAACTGGAAAGAGTCGTTTTTCCATATGATTTTTAGGTTAGGTTAATTATCACTTCACGATTTTGAGACGAAATACTACAAACAAAACAATACAAACAACTTCGAGATTGCTAACCACCGATGCTCCGGATGGGGCAAACGATTCTTGAAAATGTCACCCCTGAAGTCTTAATAGTATTTGAGGTCTGTGCTTGGAAAACTTCGAATTGGTCTATAAATTGGTCAAATACATATTGCTATTTTTTTTGGTTTAGAAGACTCAGTTACAGCTGTAGACTTTCAGTTCTGAATTCCGAGATAGTTTGGATAACCTCGAACTTCCAATGATTATCTCATAATGTCTGTTGGTCTTTTAAGATATTCAATGATCATGTTTCAATACACAGCGTAAATTTGCATACCCCAGAAAGCTTTGGTTGCAACTGTAGCTCCTATGTTCTGATCTCAAGGATAGTTTGGATGACCCAGAACATGAGGACATGTCATATTGCTATATAATGTTTGTTAACCTTGAAGAATATTAATTGAATATGGGGCTATTCAAAAGCTACGTAGACTTTTCTTGAGCGAGTGGGGGGGGCGGTTTGGTCTACGCTCCATAGAAAATTTCTAAAAGTAGTATCGAGAAAAGTCCACGAAGGGGAAGGGGGGATCTTGGATTTTCAAAAATGAGTTTACGTGGTTTTTGAACCGGCCCAAGCCAGTTTGGATGACCTAGAGGATCAGAAGGTAATTAAATATTGACTGTTGATCTCTCAAATGATTAATTGAATTAGTTAGAATACAAATAGCCACCTTATATAGCCCAACAAGCTACTGTTACAATTGCAGATCTTATGTTTTGAAATTAAGAACAGTTTGGATTACCTTGAATATCTCAAAATTGTCGCATTATGTCTGTTGACTTTCTATACTATTCGATGAAAATTGTTAAATACATACCTTTACATACACCAAAAACCTACAGTTCCAACTTTAGATATTATGTTCAAAACTCAAGAACAGTTTGGATGAACCCGAACATCCCATTTTATCTTTATATATTTGTTTATGTTCTAAAATATTCTCTGAGTATGGTTGAATACGTAGCGTTACTTTATTTAGTCCAAAAATCTAAAGTTACTACTGTAGATCTTAAGTTCTGAACTCAAGGACAGTCGTGATGATGACCTAGAACATCATAAAATTATCAGATAATTACTGTTGACCTTTCAAAAGGTTCATTCAATACGATTGAGTATATATCGTAACCCTGAAAGCTACTGTCAAAACTTTAGATCTGAAGTTCTGAGCTCAAGTGTTTTCTGGATAACCTAGAACATTCAGAAAGATGCAACAATATTTACCATTTATCTCCGAAAATTTAGTAATACGTATGTATTTGTACCATATTCTAAAAAACGCACTATTAATAAGGCATTTAGTTTTTTTTTTTTTTGAACTTCTTTATATTCAAGATGTTCTAGGTCGTCTATAAGGCCTTAATTTCATTTTTTTTATGTTTCCCAGAAAGAAGAATCGATTAAGAACAAATTTGCTACTTTTATTCAGTCTGTGATTTTATTCAGCCATTTTTCTTCTGGAGTCATATATGACTTCTTAAGTCAGGAGGGATTAATATACTTTTTAAGACAAGGCTGAACCTTTTCCGAATTTTTCAATTGTTTGTGGCCCGAATCCAACATGGTTCTCTATTGAAATTCATGTGTAGAAATATTTCCGATCAATAGGTGCAAACCTGACCATTTTTCGTATCGTTCGCAACACATTTTTTTTAAGTCCCAGTATAGAGAAAAAGGTATTCCTACAGTAGTGCTCAAAAGTCATTTACGTTACCATTATACTCAATTTAAACTTTTTCCGGAAAATCTCTAAGTAGGGCAAGTATCAATAAAAAACAAAGACGGTGGAGTGTATTTCAACAATATTCAATGTTTATTTGTTTTTGAAACAAAAAATAACATATTTCATCGAGTTCACAAGTGATTTGACAAATGAAAAATACAAAGAAAAGTCAACATATTGCACAAAATGATATAATTTTCAGTAATCGCAGGATGGCTGACATAAGTACTTAGTAGCAAAGCCTCGTGATTGCATTACAGCCCGACATCTGCGTGGCATCGATGCCACAAGATTATTAATACGGGTGCGGTGGTATTTTATCCCATTCCTCCTGGAGGGCCTCGTAAAAAGTCGTCAAATCAGAGTAGTTTCGTGTTCGTACACGTCTTTCGACCTATTCCCACAACTGATCTGGCAATAATGGAATTGCATCCGTGGGCGGTCAATCATGCTCATGATCATGCTTTCGAGCTCTTCCCACAAGTGTTCAATGGGATTCAGATCAGGACTTTGACTTGACCACTCCATAACCTTGATTTTTGCTTTATTAAAATATTTCATCAGCAGTTTCGAACGATGCTTTGGGTCGTTATCCTGTTGGAAAGTCCATTTCTTCGGCATTTTCTTTCGCGCAAATGGCAACATGTGATTTTTCAATATAACTCGATATACCAGTTGGTCCATGATGCCGTTGATACGTACCAATTTGGGAGAAACAACCCCATACCATCACATTACCGCCGTCATGCTTAACGATCGGAACTTGGTACCGAACATCGTTCCTGCAGTTGACAGGTCTGCGCAAATACTTAATCCCGTCGGAGGAAAACATATTGAATTTGCTTTCGTCGGTCCAGAGTACTTTCGACCAATCTTCCTGAGTCCAATGTTGGTGAGCCAATGCAAAAGCAACCCTAGCCTTTCTGTTTTTCTCAGAAATGAATGGTTTCTTACTCGGACGACGACCATGCAATCCACCATCAGTCAAGCGACGCTTGACGGTTGAATTGTGAATTTTTATACCGTGGTGTTCGGCGAAATCGTTGGTGATATCCGCAGCAGTTCTTCTGGGATCAGCTTTCGACATCATTGCTATCAAACGATCTTGCCTCTCAGTGGTAATTTTTGGTTGCCCTGGCGTCGGGGAACTTCCGACGTAGCCTCTTTCTTTGTTTTTCTTGTTCCAGAAGCTCACTAATTGACGAGAAATGCAAAAACCCCGTGCAACTTGAGCTTGTGAGAGTCCTTCTTCCAAACATTTCAGCTCGCTCTCCCTGAGCGCGAGCGGGTATTCAGATCGTTTGGTTTGATCCGTTTTCGCTATTTTAACATTCATTTAGTGATACAATAGTGAAATATTATGTTAAACTTTAAACTTACCGTGAATAAGCACTTTGTCAAATGACTTTTGAGCTGTGAAATTACACTAAAACAGGGTTAAGCCCTCTGATCCAAACGGTAATGCGCAACCGATGATTCCAAACGAATGGAGAACCATAACAAAACAAACAAACGTCAGATCGGATGCGGTTGGCAGTGTTGCCGTTTTTATTTTTCAAAAAAATTGAATGTCAAATCACTTTTGAGCGCTACTGTACGTCAAAAAAGATAATAACAACAGTGCTTTATGGAAAGTTTGGAATAAGAAACCAAGATCGGGTGAAGCAGGTACCAGTAATACTGAAAACATTTGCCACCGTGCATTCGCCAATCCGCAACTTTTGAGCAGTGTTTTGAACATCGAAGAAGAATTAATTTTGAGGTTCCGAAATATTTTGATCGTTATTAACTTCCAATAGCCAATCAATCTGGAAAAACTTGATCAATAAAGCTCGATTCAAAGGTCGCACGCTTTAAAAATTTCTCTATTGATTTAATCGGTTTAATTTCTCGATTAATTGTGATTGAGAAAAGAAAATTAATTGTGCACAAACATCTAGAGAATCTTTCGTGGTCTGCCTTAAAAATAGCAAAAGTGATAAAATTCCCAATGTCAACGGTGTGTAATCAAACGTTTCAAAGATACTCTGAGTGTGGATAAAGCACAGCGCCTCTATCATAAAAGTGGCACTTGGGACAAAGAGGTGAGAAGAAAGGTGTTGAGGTACGTGAAAGGCAACCCAGGTGTCTCCATACGTGATTTGGCAAAGAAATGCGATTCCAACTTTCCCACCGTGCGTAACATTCTTTTAAAAGAAGGATATAAGTCTTTTTGTTCCAGTAAACTTCCGAATCGCTCACAGAAACAAAATTTAGTGGCCAAAAAGCGAGCACGATTACTATTCGAACGAGTTTTGACGAAATTTGATGGCTGTATTTTAATGGATAACGAAGCATATGTTAAAATGGATTATAAACAAATCCCCGGACGAAAGTTTTACATGGCAAGTGGTCGTGGGGATGTCCCTTCCAGGTATAAATTTGTTTTTACTGATAAGCTGGCTTAGAAACTAATGATTTGGCAAGAAATATGCAGTTGTGGCCTCAAAACCAAGGTTTTCATCACATCTCACACAATGACATCGAATGTTTACATTAAAGAGTGTCTGAAAAAGTGGGTTTTAGCCTTCATTCGGCAACACAAGACCAACGTTATGTTTTGGCCTGATCTAGCCAGCTACCGCTACTCTAAGGAGGTACTAGAATGGTATGCTGCAAACAATGTTAATTTCGTCGCCAAAGAGATTAATCCGCAGAAATCCGAAAAAAATATTGGACAATCGTCAAGCGAAAACTTTGAGGATGCAGTAAAGAAGTGACAAATTAGCATTAGCATTAGCATTAGCATTGACGTTTGCACACCTCGTGGATGGAGCTACGATGAGGAATAATTCGTTGAAGACATTGCATGCCACCATGAAACGAAATCAGTTTCTGATACGTTTCTTCACGCAATAATCTCCACGAAGACACTCCTCGATCACTCACCTGGCCACGTCCATGCAACCGTTGGTGATAGGGAGGATTTGGTATCTACCTTAAGAAGACACGGGGAACCCACGTAGCCTTCAGTAGATATCAAAGGAAAAAGGAAATGAATAGTCGGAGAGAATAGTTGAACAGGATGCCCTGTTTGGTGTACAGAACAAAAATGTATTCAAAAATGGTCGTTGGGAGCATCTAGTCTAAGAAGGTTAAGTGATGCTCCATTTCTTCTCTTCAAACGGTTGGGACTCTAGCATTAACTATAGTCCTAGCTGCCTATGGCTTATGGTTATAGCGCCATTACTCGCTCTCTGAAAAGAGACGAATGTCTAAAGATATAAGAACGGGTACTGAAAGAGAACTTGTCAGATTTCTTGGATTGCTGCGCACACTCACACATACACATATTCATGTTTTGCAAAGTGCTTCAAATGTTTAGAACCGGTTAGACATAATGAGTAAAAATAGAACGAGCTTGCCAATTCAGTCGTCAGTTCAATGCCGTTTTGTTTCGCAGTCCTAATCTTAGATGGTCTTTTAGACGAGCGTCAACGGAATCTTATCAGTTCAGCTACAAAAGCACTTAATCTCAACGTTCAAATATTACTCTTAAAACGCAAAGCAAATCTCAGGCTTTTTCTAGAAAAAGGTACCACCAATATCTAGCTGTTGGCTAACTTCACAAACAATTTCTTTATGAACTTAGCTTTCTTGTTATCAACTCAAACACACTATAAAATACAAGAAGTATGTTTCACGCGAGGATGCGGTAAAGAAGTGACAAATGCACAAGAAAAGCGTTTAAAGTGGAATAAGTTCACCGGTACAGTGTCACCAGCGACTGTGTAGATCATGATGGCATCAATCACAATTAAAGTGCGACAGTTCGTTCGAAACGGTAAAATATAACTGTTTGGACAACGTCATTTATATGTTTAGCTACCCTACTTATTGTATCTCTCGGCTAGGAAACAACATCATTAGACAATACAATAGATCAGTATTTCTCAAAACTCCGCCATGGCAGGACGGTCAATATACGAGTGTTTCATTTCACTTATCCAAATATCGAATACACAACGTAAGGGTCATTCCCACGCGCGATCAATAACACCTTGTTATATATCATTTGAAAGCAGAAAACGATCCTTCGTTTTGATCAGCCGTGTATGTTGTTTAATTCTTGAGTTATGATCGCTTGAAATCATCCAAATTAACTTTGAATCGGGCTTTACTGTAAGGAAACATACTTAGACTTTATCTTGCATCGTATGATGAGCATAAGGTTCTCTCAACAATACATAAAGTTCACGCTCATGCCGGAGAAATTGTTCTGCATTCACCAACACCACCCATATAAACTATAAGATATATTTGCAAAAAAGGCAGCTGAATGTCAACATTAGCAGTTGAAAAAAAATTTGAACCTATTATGCTTAATACTTCTCTGGATTGTCTAGAAGTTTTATGATATTCGAAGACATTACAAACAAATCAGTGGCAGATACTAGTAACAGTAATACAGTGGAAGCACTACTGAGTGCTCTTGATGAAATTGAAGAATAATTTGTTAGTGATTTTACTGAAACAAAATTATGTTTGCAATTTTTTTTTGTAATTATTTTTTTTTGTTATCTGACACAACCATCTTTATTTTCAAATTCATTTTTAATTAAAAAATATATTTTTACAAGAATTTGTAAAACTAGCTTTTCTTTAAACCCTGTCAAGCCAAAAAGTATTATCTCTGCTACAAAATTTGAATGATCTTCAGCATTTTATATATTTGAAAAAATAGGTTCTAACTATAACAGCAATCATAAATCAAGATGAAGTAAAGCCTTTTTCAAAACCAGGACATTAAATGTCTTAAAAATACCATACAAATTAACTTTCTATCATATCAACTACATAACTAAAAAAACCTTAAAAAGTCATGGAAGTATGGGGGATTTTTTTTTATTCGTTTATTTTTCGTCAGCCAATTTTCTTACAACGTGGTGACAACCACCGACACCAGGAAGACGACTCCACTACCTGGACCCTACATATTGCACTCATCAACACATGAGCCGGGACCAAGTGCTTTACTTCCCTTGCGAAGGAAGACGTGTCCAATTTTTTTCACCTCTGAAAACCACTGACCTCGACTGGGATTGAACCCAGATAAGTTTGCAAGACATGATAAGCTTTTTGAAATAAATGAGCCTAGCCCTTTTCAGAAACAGGTAATGAATTGTTTTTTAATTAATTCTATCGACAATATATTTTGATGAATCAAACTTCAGAAAACTGCTTTTAAGTTTCTAGATATTCTAGGTAATTTTAAATCAACAAATGTTGAGCCCTTTTAACAAATTTATCGTGAAATGTTAAGAAATGTGCATTAAGAGTATATATTGGTCAAATCAGCTGCAGATGACTCATAAAATCTTGAAAAACTGATGAAAATAATTTTGTCCGCCTACTTGTATGAAAATCCTCCACAGTGCCCTGTGGCCAGACAGTAAATAGACAGTCGCAAGAAGCAATCAGTCTCGGCAACACAACCCTGAACACCAAGGAAACCTTCTTCTCTCGGTAGTGACCTTTCAGCCTTGCTTGGACACTACCGCTGGAAGCCAATAGAGACGAAGAAGTGCACGGTGGAGAAATCTAGGACAGTTTCAAGATAAATTAGAAATATGTAAACAAAGTTGTTGCATTACGTATCTGTTTTTCAATCTCTTTGTAAGACCTCTCGAGATGCGAATACATTTATTTCTGCGCGTATTCGGCTTAAGTAATCGTTCATATATCAGTTTTTTTCGTGGTATTGTTAAAAGGATCGTTTCACTCTAGGAGATTTTGGTAAATTACCAGCTACTATTTACGGAGATGAAAGTTTGTGCATATTTTGAACTGAAAATCTTCACAGAAACATTCGGTAATCCTAGTTCTGTTTTCACGAGAAGTGTGCTTTTTCGATTGTTTTATCAGAATATCTTCAGTGTTTGTACATAAAATGATAATTCATACGACCTTTCATCATTTTCACGGACAGCATCATAACATGACTGACAGCAAATTCAGTGCAAATTCAGAACCTAGCGATCTTGCCAGCGATGATCAACAATCATATCTACGGTGTTGTGTATCCTCTTGCCGTCAACGACGTGAAGTCGGAATTTCGTTCCACAAGTTGCCGGATAAAAACAAGGAACGCACGCGTTGGAAAAAGTGGGTTCATGCTCTGAAGTTGACATACTCTCCATCGTCAACATCGAAAGTTTGCAGCAAGCACTTTGAAATATACGATTTTCACCCGGTCAGTAAGTATATTGTTTTTTATCAAGTTGTATTGCCGATTACCCACTAAACGATTCCAGAACCTAGTTTCATTTGTTAAATAGTGTGATAAAAATGCACGGTTCCATCAAGTCGTATTGATGTCTTCGATGCACTTATTTTCATGAGGCTAGGAAAAAGTGCATCGATGACACCAAAACGATTCAACACAGGGGCATTTTTATCACATTTTTAGGAACATTCGATCAATCAAAGCTGGTATTAAAAAACAACGCCATTCCAATAAGCATTCACATTCCTGTTGAACCCGAACAGCAACGTAAAATCGAGGATCGTGTGGAGCGTTTAAAGGCAAGATTGGCAAGATTGGCTGAACAAAATGAAATTGAAACCGAAAGAAGTGAATCAATGGATGTTTCTATGTCTGAGCCAAATTAGGAGCTTAAAGATTTTGGCGTTCAGGTGGATACAACAGACATCCACAGTTTATTTCAAAAGAGAAAACGGAATATATTTCAAATTAAGAGTGCAGCGCAACTAACATCTTGGACCGGTTTGTATAACTTCGAATTGTTGGATGTGCTGGCTGAAGCTGTTGAATTATTACCCGAATGTGATTCCTTCACACGTTGGAGTATCACTACCACGGATCGTATCATATTAGTGCTAATCAAGATAAAGACAAGAATGTCTTTTCAATGCATTTCATCCCTATTTGAAGTTAGTTCAAAGACTTGCTCCAAATATTTTCATACGTTTGAGCCTGTGTTTGCTGAAGTTCTTCGAGTTGCCATGCCCTGGCCTACGAAGGAAATTGTGCAGTGTGATATGCCGTATCAATTCAAGCAATACCAAAATGTGCGAGCTGTCCTAGATTGCACAGAAATTCCGAATCAAAGGTCCACCTCCGATGCTTCTACAAAGCCAGTTATCAAAAGACGCGGCCAAAAGTAACGTTAGAATCGCTGGAGCACGGGTGCACGTAGAGCGTGGTTTCCAAAGACTGAACATTTTTAAGATGTTAACGGAGAAAGTCGATCTTTCGCTATTATATTTGCTAGACGATGTTTTAGTAATTGTAGCAGGAATAACTAATTTGTCAGCACCAATTCTTTCAGACAATCGATTTGTTTCTTAATAAAAGTGAAACGAAGAAATATATGCGTAAATCTTCTTTTGCGTTTTTTTTTCAACTAAGCAGCGATAGAACAAAATAAAATGTCATGAATCGTATTAGCAGTTTTATTACTCAGTACATAACAATGGAAGAAATGTGTTGAAATATATCTCTCTAAGTGTCATAAACAAGTCAGATACAAAGGCTTTATCATACGGTACTTTGATTATAACACCTTCATCGTCGCAAAAATTATAAATTACAAAACCAGTACTGTTTGCTTTGAGTATACACATGCCAAGTTGCACTTGTCCGTAATATGGATGTTTCTTCTTCAGAACTCGCTGATCGTTTTCTCGTTTCTCTACATATTTCAACTGACGCATCATATCTTCAATTGAATTTGCTCTTCCTGATACTGGGCATTTAATTTCGACTAGTACATTTTCACCGATAACAAAGGCATCCGGAGAACATCCTAGAAACGGAGCAGTAGGAGGAACGATCAATCCCATTCGGATGATAACTTTTCCAGGTTGTTTTAGCTTGTACCAAGACAGAGCTTTCTTTTCAGTCTCCCTTCCATACTGTAATGATGGCAATCGTTTTTCAAACGGATGGATGATCGAGGAGACCTTTTTACTCCAATCTCTGTTGCCATCATCATTCTTGAAAAATGTGTACAGCTCGTAACATTCGGTTGCTGTGATCCTCACCTTCCTTCCACGTCGCCAGGACTCATTACTTTGACCGAAAGTTTCCAAACAAAGAGAAATGCTCTCACACCCTGATACACATACTTAAGGTTCATAAAATTTATGCTGATTTGCACTGCTGAGGGGCCCTAAATAATACTTCCATTTACCGGTAACGTAAGGCTTGAAAAAAGCGGTTCGAGATATGACCGGATGTAACCTTCTTCCTGACCATCTGGCATGATTTCAGCTAGTGGACTACTACACGGATTCCAATGTGGCAATATAGGCGTCATCGTTGTGTGTTTTGGCAAGATCATAGTACTTGTATCATCGTCATGCTTTCCTCTCATTAAGTTGCTGCTACTTTTTAATATATTTCGGCCATGAAATGATCTGGCTGGTGCCGAGTTTGGAAGTTCTGTAAAAAAACATAAGCATTGCAAAAATAACAAATGATTCTAGGAATGACAACCTACTTGCTAAGAATAAGTCCATTATTTTATCACTTATTTCATTAGTCAATGAATTGCACCGATCAGTTGATTCATGTTGGTCACACAACTTCGATAATGGGACTGGTTCGTACAAATTCTCAGCTTGGTTTTTAGCAATCTTTCCCCATTGTTGTTTAATATCAGTGCTAGAAAGGATTTCGATATCCTTTTGACTAAAATACAATTCAGTTAAATAAATCCGCAGGTACAATAATTCCAAGAAGGGTAAAAAAATAAGTTGAACTAACTTGTGAATATACAGCAAACAAGCAAACTGGTGTTTGCACCTGAAATTGCCTGCAGGACATGAGCAATTCATTTCCCAGTTCTTCAGTACACTGAAGCTGATCATTTTCACTTCTCTCGGAGGATCGGAAGGGTTTGACCCTCGAAGACAACTGCAAAATATATGCAGCATTTCTCCATCTGCTTTAGTAATGCCCATTATGATAACATGATTGTTTTTGTAAAGTTGATTTCCTTCCAACCAGTTTCGTCGGCTTTCTTCTGCGAAGTCAAATAGATCAACAATGTCTATGTCGACCTGCACGGTATCCATCAGCATACTCTGTAAAAAGACATTTTAATATAGAAGCACATCCCATGTTATATTAGAATAAGGAACTTACTGAGTTGGGATCCATGATGAAATCATGAAATCAACTAACCATCAAAGCACAAAATTCTGTAAAATGAACTTCCGTTCCAATCAGCACTAGAGCGTAATTAAACTTTATTAAGAAAACGAAACTTTTCCGTCAGTCACCTTATCTGAGGAACATATTTTCATTCACAAAATTTACAATAGAGTTGCAATATATTTCCACCGATCAGAGAAGCTTTATTTGGAAGCAGCTAAAATCTGTCATGCAGATTAGTAAAAAAACGCGATGTCAGTTAAATCTGATTTTGGGATGTTCAAATTATAGTTCCCAATGAAAACACTATAGAATTATATTTATTTTTCACACAATACATGCAAACTAAACATGTACTGAAAATGCAACAACAATGTTTACCTTTTTCTGATTTTTCTCTAGCTGTCAAGACACAGCGCCCTTCCCCTATGGGGCAGACGCCTGGGAAGAATTTCGCTAGTTTCGCAACCCAATGGAAATACTTCTTTATTTTGCTACGCAACCAACGTCATCCGAGGTCGCCTCATCAAATCCTGGAGACTTCGAGCAAGGAAGTCATCGATCTTGCACCGAGCGCTCGATTACATCGTCATTTGCGACATTGTCAATAGTTTGGTATGTTCATTCAGTATTCATAATATATTATCATTATTCAAGAGCTAACCGACAGAAACAAAAGCTTCCTATCATAAATTACTTCTACCTTGAACAGCCATACGTATTTTTTCTAACTAAATCAGGTGATAGCTAGTATTCCGCAAGTTTAATCGCAAAACACCTCGAGGTCTCTTGCTACTGAGTGTTTACCGGGATAAGCATAGTAGAGTTACAAAATCTAGCGTTCCATACATGAATATTAGATAACGGTGAAAATAACATGTATTTTTTTCAAACTGTTTAAGTTTAGGTTTTGATCTTGTACTTAAAAAACAGCTCATATTGAAACTAATGATTTTTTTTATTTTTATTGCTCTGTTGCTTTTTAACTTAAGTTCCAGTTGGTAGTTCAAAACTCATAGGATCATGAGTCTGATTTGTCTACTAGACAGCTTAAGACCATCCCAATCAAACCACCACAATATTTGCTTCAATGACACAGCATTCCACTTCTAATGTCATTTTCCCCCGTCAAACTATCGATCTGCACCTCCTCAGTCAATCAATCATGCATTTCCCACACCTTCCTAGAAGATCAAACACTTGCGCGCCGATGACAAACTCAGTTCCGAGTCAAGTTCAAACCCAGCAAGCCTCGATAGCAACCACGGTGACGTCATCGCAGCTTGCATGAAAGATTCTGCCACCAAGCCTTCGCCGGGTGCTTTTCCAAGAATCAAATTAGCATGCGGGAGTATCTTCCTCTCCGGCACTGTCTGGATGCTTGATGAACGATCACTCTCGGAGAAAATTTCCACGAACCGGTCGGTCGGCAGTGAGCTGGTCTCATCTTCGCAAAGCTCTCGCTCCAAAGGGAGAATTGCCACCCCCAATCACCGAACGAATCAAGCTCAGAGAAGCTCTCCATCGAGAGCTTGCCTTTCACGTGCTGCCGAGCTGACGGGTGGGCGACTCACACGTCGTTCGGCGAAGCATGTTAACAATTGCTGTGTGCAAGAAGAGATCTAAATAAGTCCTTTATTCTATGAATTTGGATGCAGTAACAACCTCGGCAAAAATTAAAAAAAAAACAGCGGAGAGAAAAACTGAGTTGTTAAGTTTTGTTTTTGCTGTTGCCGTTCTCCCCCGTGAGATTTGAGAGCCACTCGAACTAACGAAGAAGACGATCCTCGGGTGATGCTGCTGTGCTTCGGGGAAAATAGATCCACTGCACACAGGGGCTTCAATTTACAGTTAATAAAAGGCAAGCTCACGCGATCACAGTGAGACAGTTCAATTCGGTGTTCTGAAAGCGAAGCAGCAATTGTTCTAGGTGACTACTGAGAAATCCCGGTGGCTAGTGGTATCCAGATCCTGGTGTGGTTTCGGGTGTAATTGATTGCAACTGAAAGTGTTTTTGTTTTTCTTTTTTTGAACTTTGCAGATTCTTTGAAACCTGTAGGACTGAGTGGTGATACTGAGTGACGTTCAAGTGAGATTCAAAAGATTTCGGTTATAGAAAAATAAAAGTTCGAAGTAACGAAAACTAGCAGAATGATGAAGTTTGTGGTGAGTAGTGCCTAAGATATGACTTGTGGATGGTGATTAAATGATGAGCTTTCGTGAAATCAGTGAACGAATAAATTTGAAGCTAGAATAACGTAGTTTTTGGATAGTCACCGATTATTTCAACATCCAATGATGGATGATGGATTAATTATCGCATTAAGTAAAAGGGTTTTGAAAGTTTGATGAATGGATTATCGTTAAAATGCCTGCCGTTAGTGATGAACCATAAATTTCGTGAATGCTTGAAAATACATGACAAAAGTACTATGTGTATGTCAAATAATGTTCCAGGCTAATGAAAAAAATCTAATATTTTGTTTGAATTATGTGCATAAAGTACAGCATAGTGCATAGTTTAATGATGATAAACCATTTCCCTGAAATTAAATTGAAGTCATCAATTCACAAAATACTGTGACAATTTTGGACCAAGGGCAATAGATCTTAATTTTAAAATTCTGTAACCTGTTGCCAAAAAATTAGTTTTAAATCAAGTTTGAGAAAAATTTCAACATTAATCGGCAAGCATTCAAAAGTAATTAGTTGTAAAGTTTTTTTTTTCTTAATATTTCTTTAGCACACAGAAAAAAATAATGAATTTTAACAGACGCGTAAAATTTTCCCTAGTTTAATTGGAAGCTAAAGCAAGCGTAAACAACGTGATTGTTTGTATTTTCGATACAGCAGTCCTGTTTCCAGCAATATCTGGCTAAAACTTACATGAAGGATCCCATAAATTTATGCCAAAACGCAGATAATTTAATGTTTCTTTCAAACTGCACAGAAAACAATAACGTATTTGAACAGGCGCGTGAAATTCACCCTCTTTTAATTCCAAGTCAAAGGAGGCGTAGCCAGCGAAATTGTTTGCAATCTTTCATACAACATGCTGGATTCAGGCGTTATCTGGCTAAAATTTACATTAAATACCCAATAAGTTGCTGCCAAATCTAGCATTCCTTTTATGTGCATCATGATGCAGAAAATTCAATGTTTCCTCTTATCTGTGTGCACAACTCGAAAAAGTAGTGTGAATTTTTGTTCGATATCATGCATATAAATGGAGTCAAAACTTACAAATTAACATTATAAATCATGTTAAGTTCTAGGACATTTCATTCATTGCGGATAATGAAGTATACAAAAGGCACGTCTTAAATGCAACTTTTTCATGCAAGTTGCTGCTTCGGGTGGAAGGAAATACGATTTTCATGCTGTGATACTCACATCATACCGAAAATTCTGTTTTTTTCTCTGTGTGTACTCACTGTCATCGGAAGATCTTAAGCATATTTCAATGGATCAGGTTGGATTAAAGCTTCACAAATATTGAACGTCACGGTTAATTTTGACGATGAGTTCATTTTTCATGGACTTCACGAGTTCGAGAGTGTATGAAGAAATTATTCTAATAATAATGGGCGTGGAGTATTCAAACTAACAGTGTTAGCCTAACACCCAACTAATGGCCGGCAAAAGTATTATGGAAGATATCTGATTGCAAAAATCTTTTAAGTGATCATTGAAAGCAATTCAATTCGGCAACTTGAAAGTGACAGATCCAGTAACCCAATCCAGAATGTTTGGAGATTCTCGCCCATATCGGATTACTAACAGCAAAAAATACACTGAAAAAAATAATTAATTTAAACAAGAGCACAAGATTTCCTCTCAAGCCAAAGTAGGCGTAAATAACAAAACTGTTTGCAATCTTCCTTGCGCCATTTGCAATCTATTATTCAATACGCTAGATTCAGGCGTTATCGGGCTCAAATTTACATGAAAAATCTCTTTTTTCTGCCAAATCCAGTCTTCCTTTATGTACATTAGGTAACGCAGAAAAGTCTATGTTTCTTTTTATCTGTGTAATAAAATTGTACATGTTGCAAACCACCCATGTACTTCCATAAATTAGTTGATTTTTCTACTTTAAATCATTCGCATGAACCCAACATTGAAAGAGATTTGAAAACGTATTGTTTTTCAATCCAATATGTGCCACAATGTTTGTTTGCATATTGCTGTAAAAATAGAGTGAACTGCTTCCCTTTTTCAACAAATACAAATTTCAGTTCACATGGACGCGCGCATTAAAACCAATAAAACAATGGTTCCCGATTCTTTGGCATCTTATCCTCTAGCTGTCACTCGTTTTCCGAACACTCCCAACACCATACGAAGAGATGCGAAATCACAGCCCAGGCTGGATGTTTGTAATTGATTCAAAATCAAACGTTTTCGGTGTATTTTATATCTCACACAAAAAACAGTCACAGTGCAAAACTGCTTTATGATCTCAAGGATCCAAAAATAGATTATTGTAAATTTATTTTGAATTGATAAATTGTTCACTGTTTTTTTAATCAAAAATCTCTCTGAAAAGTCCGATTAACCGATATGCTCGTTAAATAAGGTACTGGACATTCGACTGCTTATCAACTGAATGTGTTTTGTTTCTGACAAAGTAGGCAAAAATTCAATTGCTCTTGAAATTAAAGCAGATGTTTTCAATTCATATATAATAAAGTGGCATGAAGTTTTCAATTCCTTCAGTTCAATTTGTACTTTAGTTTTTTTTCTTTTTCGATACTGTAATTATGGGCATGAAAATCATTTTGAAAATACCTAATTTAATTAGCTGTGTGAAGAAATAACCATATTATTTGGAAAATGGCACTGCAACATACTTCATGATTTGTAATTTTATAATTTCGAAACCAGGCACGTACTTTCAAAACAACAAAAACACACAGTTTGAAAGAAACATTTTAATTTCTTGGGTTATCTAGTGCTAGATTTGGCATAAACTCAAGGGATATTTAATATGAACTAAAGCCAAATATCGGTCAAATCAGATCAGGTATTATTTATAAAAAGGTTTTTTAAATATATTTATGTTCAGATAGATCTCACCAAAGGCCGTCTCCATAATACGGTAACACTAGCTTGGTCATTCGTAATGTGACATTACTTTTCCGCGGATTAAAAGCAAGTGATGAAATTTTAAACGGAATTGCATTTGTGCTCCAAATTAATTTAGTGGATAAGTAAAGCCCAATATCCAGAATACTCAGATTCACGAGTATATTGAGAGAATGCTGTTCAAAACACAGTGAACATTACAGGGTGAGTGGTAATTCCTGTCGGTGGTCATAAAAATGAGAAGCTTGCAAGACTTTCTGTCTTATCCCTGTTATGCATATCTTCAACATTTGTCTTAATTTAGCTCAGTTTAGGCTTTTCTCCTTTTGACTTAATTGCCAGCTGCATGCGTTGTTAGGAAGCGTAACATTTTATACATAAAGTACACACTTAGAAAACATCATGTAAATTAAAGTCTACTTGGATGCACTTAAAAGGAGCGGACCGGTGTTGAATGCTTCTAGATGCCAGTTTTTTCAAGGATCTAGTTCTAGTTAACGTCAGAAAAAGTAAAGATCCGACTCCTCAGAGCCATAGATTGTAGTGGTTGCAATTAGCTCTAAACAGCTCACAAAAGTAGCGGGAATTTTTGTTCAATATCATGCACATAAATGGAGCGCCACAAAACGTACAAGTTAAAAATTTAAATTGTGTTGAGCTCTGGGACATTCCTTTCTTTTGGGAACATGTTCTATTCACAAGCACGCCTTCATTACACCTGTTTCATGCAAGTTACTGGTTCGTGTGGAAGGGGAGACAATTTTAAATGCTCTGATATTTTACATCACATTTGAATATTCAGCCATCTTACATACAACCAAATAGATTCAGGTGTTATCTGTCCTAAATTTACTTGAAATATCCCATTATTTTCTGCCAAATCTAGCATTCCCTCTATGTGCATTAGACAAAGCAGAAAATTCAATGTTTCTTTTTATCTGTGCAGATTGATGAAAAGTATTAACAAATGGACCGCTGCGTAACTGGGTTAGTGAATCACTAAAAAGTTTTATTTGAGAACATTCGTTCCTTCACCCAAATTTTCCTTATTTCAATGCTAAAGTTTTAACTATCGAACATTACATTTACGAGAAATGAAATTGGAACTGTGCCCTATCACTACGCTCTTCAACAGGTGTCGTTTGAGTCTCAAAGGCAGTCACTGGCCTTTAATAACGCTCACTATGCTCTGCGGTTGGATCGCTAACAACGATACTCGAATGCGCGAAATCACTCCTTAACTTTTAGCACTCAATTTACTGTACCGCATCACTAGAACTTTTGTTCGATCTTAGAAAATTTTAGTTGGTCGAACTTAAAGCACTCCGTTTGTATTCACTTCGCAGTATCAAAAGAGCCCCATGGGCTTATAAATCCTCGCCTAAATTTCCTAGGTATTCATTGTCATCATCGTACGATCATCATGCCACATGCGATCGTCTGGATTCACGCGCCTTCGGCAACACTCGTGCGTTCGATTAGTTTGAGCTTTGTTTCTGACGGAATATTGATTATCGAGCAACCGAGTCTTCACTGCCTAAAGCTCGATGATCCATAAAATTTTCATAGTTTTTAACCAATAATCTCACCAAATAAATGTATTTAAAGTTCAATCTTCTTCGAGGGTTACAAGTTGAAACATCAAGTGGTACGGCGATGAAAACAAATTAATACAGTGGTGGTCATAAAAATAAGGCCATGTGCGTTTTGGTGAAAATTTACTATTTTTAAATGACTCCATGTTTGACCGTCTTCTAAGTGTACACTGGTGAAAATTCTCAGCCCGGTGGTCGTCTGACGTAGGTTCTACCATCCGATCCAAATAAATTCATTTTTGTTTCGTCATCCATTTTTTTTGTTTTTTTTTGTTAAGCGTAGAACTCTACAACGTCCACTGAGTTGAACTTTTGTGATATACCCCTGTTTACTATACTAATTCGCATCTTAAAGCTAGATCACCATTTGTCAAGTGACCAGCCTAACACGCGTCTCCCAGTAAGGCAAAATTGAGTTTATAAAACCCACCACCTTCCCAGGATTTGCAGTCCAAATTTCTTTAGGTTACATATAGCCACTGTACAGAAATTTAAGTCTGCTCTTGTACACTAGCATCACAACTGCAAAGCAGATGTTCCGAGGTTTCACGTTCCATGTTACAGGAAACGACTGAACTCCAGCCAATGTTTTTCAAATGATATCTTCCTCGGGCAATGTCCGGTTACTAGGCCAGTATAGATACAAAGAACTCTCTTATTGAGCTCCAGAAGCTTTTACTAATTTCAAAATTTGGAATTATAAACCTTTTGCTTGAGAACACTTTGTGGTGACCAACCAATTGGTCATCACCCTTGCTCTTCCCAAGATTTTAGTTCCATTTTATGGCACAGTATGATATACCGCAGAATGGTCTCTGAGCCAATAAACTGTGCATTTGAACCTTGTTTAGCAAGCTCGTCTGCTCTTTCATTACCTTCAATGCCACAGTGTCCCGGAACCCAGAATAAATTCACCGAGTTCTCTTGGCACACCTTTCTGCAATGAAAGAATGCATTCCCAGACAAGTTTGGATGTACATTTATAATTACTAACGCTTTGAGTGCCTCTTGGCTGTCTGTAAAAATACAAATATTTGCATATCTATATTTTCTCTTCAGACAAACGTTAACACATTTTATTATAGCAAAGATCTCCGTTGGATAGTTTCCCATCGCCACTGAGATTTCTACCCCAGGACCGAAGATTCCTGCTCCGATTTTGTTCCAATTTTTTGAGCCATCTGTGAAGAATTTTATGGAGCCATGACGAACAGTGGGACCTCCGACTTCCCAATCTATACGTTACGTTTCACATATGTTGTAAGGAATGTCATGGTTTTCCACAGGTTTCATCCAGTCTCCATTTCATGTACATCACTAGCTCATTTTGAAAGCTTTGTGAAATGCTCCAGGTGACCGACTAAATCACCAGACATGAAAGTTTTCAACCGTTCAAGTCTAAGCATACTCTTTTCCGCTTCTGAGTTGCATGTATTCGTGCAAAGGCAGCAGATTTTAGCATTGCATTCAACGCATTTGATGGAGTGCTGCGCATCGCTCCCGTTATAGCAATGGAAACTAGCCGTTGAAGTTTTGCAAGCTTTTTCTGTGCAGTAGCCTCTTTTGTTTTTGGCCACCACACAAGAGAAGCATACGATATTTTAGGACGTATTATGGATGTATAAATCCACATTATCATTTTTGGTCTTAGACCCCATTTTCTGCCAAATGTTTTTGAGCAAATCCAGAAAGCACTGGTTGCCTTACCGATCACACACTCAAGGTGAGCATTCCAGTTCAGTTTGGCATCCAGTATCACTCCTAAGTATTTAACCTGTTCACTAAGATGGATCTTTAATCCTCCTAGCTGGAACGCTTTAGACTAAACTTCCTTTCCTAGTGAAAGGTACAATTACTACTTTTGTTGGATTAATGCTAAGGCCCTCCTTGATACACTCAAGACTGGGTAAATTTTAGGGCCCATTGCATTCTTTTCTGAAATGATGTTGTCAAATTTTCCCCTCACTATAATGACTATATCGTCTGCAAAACCTACAACCTCAGAAACCTTTTTCCTCTAAGCTTCTTGAAGCTCGTCTCACAACTAAGGACCACATAAGTGGTGAGAGGACTCCTCCTTGGGGACAAACTTTCATTGCCTGTATTGTAATAGACGAACTTCGTCACTCCATAGTACGTTCCGCCATTTTTTGATGCCATCGGGACCAGACCAATTCAAATGTTGTTTCGCAAAATTTAACCTGTTTCGAATATTCTTTTTACTGAGTAGAGGAACTTTAATAGCCACCCAACCAGCTCTTGAAATCTTCTGCGAATAGTACGTGCACTAATTTCAAGCTGAAGCTCCTGCTTTATTGCTATAGCTGATTTGAAGGGATCATATTTGGAGACATAACCGATTCGACGGTCGGTATGACTTGTTGTTTTACGTTTAGGTCCGCGGTTTTCAATATTGTTTTGTACTTACAGTGCATTTTACACCATCCAACGAGATGCCCCTACCATTCTAGTGATTTCTCTTTGAGATTTACCTTCACTATGCCATTTCAAAATCAATTGCCTCTTCAAGTGTGAAAAATGAATTGCACGTCACATTTTTGCTGTATATCAAACATAAATAGATTGAATATATTGTTTATCAAGTGTTTTTTAGTTATTAACTAGTTCAACACAGCCTACATCGACGAATTTTGTATAATATTTCAAATTTGAGCGGTTCCGGTTATGTGGCCTTATTTTCGTGTCCAACCGAATTTGACAGCTGCTGGGTAAATAAGTCTTTCTCCATGCACGAGAGACACCTAGCAGATTTATTTTCAACTTAATTTGTTACTTACAAAGTTCCTATAATGACAGATAGAGTGAGCTCTTCTTGTGATGTTTTTCACTGTGAATTTAATCGATTTTGTTGTTTGAGTGAAGGGGTGGCCTTATTTTCGTGACCACCACTGTATGTGTTCGTGCAATATGTGGGAAAATTGGCTTTTTGAATCTTACACTATTCTCAAGATATGATAGCGAAAATTTCAATATTTGAGTGACACTTTATTCTGCCACCTTTTTGACTGAGTAGATACTTTCGTTGCCTTAGAATTGTAATAAGTGGAGTCATATTCTATATCCAAGAGAGTCGAGCAATCTTCCTTAGCAAAGTATTCTTAGACCAGACCAAGAACCAGACCTTCACTATTGTGTTATGCTATTGCTTTTTTACGTGTGGAAGTTGATTATACACCTATATAACTTTTTCAAATTGGAAATTATAAGTGATTTACGCATGGAAGTTGTATCAAAATTGTACATACTGCTCAAGGTTAGCAGAGTTTGATTTCAATTTGATTAATTCATTCTACCGTGTAACCACAGGAAAACTAATATACTGTTTGCTCACACAGGGAAAAGTTTGAAAATCAACTCTATTGGGCATTAGGATGACTAGGGCAATAATGATTTTCAACCGACTCTAATCATGGTCAAATCTAAGATTTAAAAAAGTTGATTTAACAATTACTGTAATGTTAGAATAGTCCCTGTAACCAGGATCATAGTCAATAATGAATGATGAGAAAATGTCTCCAACATTAGTCAGCTTTGAGGCCATGATTTCAAGCCGTCGACGCCAATACTATCAAGACGTTATACGTATTTAAAACTTTTTTTTACAGTAATATTTCATCATTTATGACTTTTTCACGGGTGTTCAATCTACACCTTTTTCACCTTATAAAAATGAGTAAAATGCTCTTTTAGACATATGCACAGTATACTCATTGATGAGTAAATGCAATATACTCCTTAAATGAGTAATCCCCTTCGGTAATCCTAATTTCATACGAATATGCGTACTTTATAGTTATAAAATACAACTAAATGTATTATTCAATCTCAATTTCAGTGAGCAAAATATGCTATTACCTTGGCAAATCATTGCTAGACTTTTGATTCAAAATCCCATAGTCCACCCAAAAGCAATCTTTGCAGCAAAAATCTTTGCTGAGCCATACAACAATGTTTGCAATCTTTCATACAACAGGCTTGATTCAGGCGTTATCTGGCATAAGTTTACATAAAATAACCCATTATTTTCTGCCAAATCTAGGGTTTCCTTTTATGTGCATTAGGTAACGCAGAAAATTCAATGTTTCCTTTTATCTGTGTACATTGAAACGGGAGGTCCACGCTTTCTTCCTTCTCTTGATTCGAAGTAGTAGAGCAAGTTCAGAAACTCTTTCTGGAATTGCCCTATTTCTTGTAGTCCTCTCTGCCTTTTCGCTTCACTTTACTCAATTTTGAGTACAATTATATGCTTCCTTTTTTTCCTCATCAGAAATGTTACACAATTTTCGTTAAAAAGTGGATCAACTCAATTTTTGAAGTAGATCCACTTTTTAGAAGATTGAGTAACTTTTCCGTGAGAGGAAAAGAGATAGCATACAATTGTACTCGAAAATTGAGTAAAGTGAAGCGGGAGTGTGCGACACATGTAACAAGAAAAATGATGCACTCAAGAAGTCATTTTCCAGGCTGCTTTCGCGAATTGGCTGCACTTGTGTGAGATTAAATTATATTAGATTATAAAATGCGTGCTTTATAGTTAACAAAGTGTTATATGTAAGATCAACTTTTCCGAAGCATCACCAAATTCAAAAAACAAAAGTTATGAACCAAGCACATGAAGAGCTCGATTTCAGACAGTTTTACGAAAGTAATTAAAGGAAAAGATTATTCGGAAAAAGTTTCCAACAAAATGTTACATGGTGAGGAGAACAACATTTTTAGAAAACATTGTTGGAATAATCAATTTTCCTCAATTTTGTTCGGTTGTAAAATTAATATAATTTATCTGGTTAAAATTTCTAGATGATAACCGTAATGGTTTCTGAAATATGTATAGTTTAGGGACAATTGTCCAGATTTTATTCAAATTAACCAAAACAAGCTTCGAAATTTTTTTTTTTTTAACTCGTTTGGCTCGCCTAATGTCTTCGTTTTGCTTAAATGCTAGGAGATTTCAGTGTATTATTTGGAAAGAGCTTGTGTTCATATTCACGATAATGGATCAATGGATGTCGTAAACCGTTTGTTTGACATAACTGCGCTGCTGTTTTTGGCAAGCCAGTTGAATATTTTGGCAACCTTTGGCACAGCTGAGTCGTCTCACTAGCTTCCACTTAGTTGCCCCATGTAAACGCTGCATTAATGTTAATCGTTTCTTCAAAAGCCGTGAAACTAGCACCAAAAAAGCAGTTCGATATATGTGTGCCCTAACCATTTACCAACCATAAAATGTTGCGAATGTATTTGTTTGCAACCAAAATCAATAAAAAAATATTGTGGTTCTTTTCGATACGTGAATTGAGGATCATTTTCATGCTAAAATTGTATCTTATTGGATCAAAGTATCTCTGCTTCGTAATATTTGAAAATTATGCAATGGAGATCAAAAATAATAATTGAAAGCCGTACATCTCGCTTTCTTTCCAACAGACGATCTTTTACCTATCCTGTTCAAGTTGCAACAAACCGTAGTTGCGTGTTGCTTTTGTCATGACATACGCAGCTGGCAACAAATATGAGTTGCGGCGAGTTGTTCAGAAATCGTTTCCTTAGGTAGGGCCTTAGTTTAACAATTTGTGATTTGTTTCAATTCGTCTGTTGAGTACTTTAGGAATGTTACGCTAGATATAACAAACGCTGGATAGCTTTGATTAAGCGTATGCATTTAGAGTTTAGTAGTCGCCACGTTTCTCACTTATGGTGCCACAAGTGCAAAAAAGGGTCGCCTGAAAAATTTGAATAGACTTATATCAGCAGGTGGATAGTCCTGAAGAAAATGAATATATGGTTTGGATCAGGAAGTGAGCCAAGCTTAATGATTGGCCCCTAATAACGTTACTTGCACCAACACATCCTAAAATATTCTGTCAAAATAACATAGCGAATCAAAACGAAAACAAAGATACTAGTACCGAAGGTACTGAAAAGCGCCATAGTGCATTGTCAGATGCAGATGGCAGGATGAACTTCGGACATAGGGGTTCTGCAACAGTGAACCCATTTCAAATCGCTAGTTTCATATTGATTGTTGTTTATATTGTTAATACAGTATATTTGGTTTTACCATCCCTAATTTCATGCGCCATGGATTGGATTGAAAAACGTAGAAGGTAACCCGATTAACTTATTGATTTTTGTGAGATTTTTTTATGGAATTTGCTCTTGATTTTTCAATGTTTATGTTTTCTTTTCTTCTTTTTCTTTGTGAAATTGAACACAGTAATGACGGTTATTCCCGACTGGTTTTCCGAACCTGCCACAGTCTCGAATCCCAACGAAAAATGTACCTCTGCTATATATTTTACGCTAGTATTGACGAAAGTGAATCAAAAACGATTCAAAATTCAGTTAAATTTTCCCGCCGTGCGGAAAGGATTTGCGAGAACAATAGAACAGCGATAAGAAAAAAAATCGCCATTTTCATCGCGGCAATTCATTTCTTAAATGATGTATGGGGTGAGTGGTAATTCCAGCCAGTGTTTTTAAACATGTGTAACTTTGAATGGGTTAATCACAAACTTGTTTGCACTTTTTTTTTGGAGTGTATTCAAATGTCAACATGGCGTGCTCTATTGGTTCGAATTGTCATTCGTTATAGTTACGGGGTAATCATGGACGAGAAAAGGAAGCCCGTTTCTGTTTATGAAACATTTTAGACCGTGTACTATTTTATAAACATTTAAACCACTCAAAATAAACGAAAGATTCATCTGTCGCACCATCAAATGATGCAAAGAAACCGGTTCTTAGATAACACTGTCAGTTGCCCGGAGTACTCTGCCCGGAGGCCGGGGGTCTTCGACCTACATCTCAAACACTCCACTCCGACTTCGGGACGAGTCCTGAAGCTCAGCAGCACCTTCTATAAGTCGGCCCCTATTGTTTCTGGTTATGGTCTACGTCGGCAGCAGCATCGGCAAGTCAACCGGGACGCACGCGAAGCCCTTTGGAAGCCCCTTCTGGCCCTCGTAACAGTCGAGCCATCAATTGCCGCTACCGTCACTGGTTCTGTTTCCTGCCGTCGCAGTCGTCCCAGCCCTGTTTACGAAGGTTTGGAAGGGGTCTTCCAGCCTGCACCTCCAGGCAAGTACTGTGCGTTTGACAATCGATCTTTTCCTGATGCGCCTCCAGATTATATTAGCACCCCCGACATTTGTCATGATGATCAACAAGCGTCATCGTCAAGCCAACCGGGACCTGTCGCAGTGACCATAATATTCCCAGTCATCCATTCGCCCTGGACCTGAACTCGGAGTTTGGAAGTGGGCTTCCAGCCTGTAACCTCAAATCTACAGGTCTACTACCAGAATGCTTGCGGAATGAGACACCTGTATTGACGAATACCTGCTCGCCTGCTCAGATGAATGCTATGACGTGATCATGTTATCCGAGACTTGGCTCGATGAACGGACCCTATCGAGCCAGGTAAATTTTCAGTACCTATTACGACGTTTTCCGAACTGACCGTAACCCTAGCAACGGTTCCAAGTTATCTGGAGGAGGGTCCTTATTGCTGTTCATCGGCGTTTTGAGGCACAGCTAATTGAGGATACATCCTGGGCCAGTATCGAACAAGTCTGGGTGCAAATCAAGCTAGATGGATACTCGTTATTCGCTGTAGCGTGAGTATATCTTCCACCGGACAAAACGCGTGATGTTAGCGTTGATAAAAAACATGCCAGAATCTCTATATGCAATATCGTCACAAGCAGATGCTGTGGACGAGATTATAGTGATAGGCGATCTCAATTTCCAGACCTGAAATGGTGCTCCTCGGGCAATGGTTACGGTACCCGGACGCGATGCATCTCGATTCCACGCGGAAATCTCAGATTGCTCGATAGCTATAACTCAAATCTTCTGCGGCAAATTGGTTGCGTCACCGCCGAAAATGGCGAAGCTTCTCGATCTATGTTTTGTCATCGGCTGCGCCAGACGAGGCACCAAAGATATTCCGTTGCTCGCTTCAGTTCTAGGTGGTAAAACGGTTTCCCTGCATCCTGCGTGCATCTCACGCTCGAGGATTTTGCGCATCCGACAGATATGCTCTAATAATGTGCCGGATCCCGGTCAGCTACGACTTCAAAGAGCTGAATTGTGACAGCATTCTCGGCATTTATGTTGAAGCATCGACTGGAATCTTACTCACCAGTACCGACGATATCCACATTTGCCGGTCCAGACCTTCTCAATATCGTGAGCTATGCTATCGATCGTCATGTTCGAGCAGGTTCCTCCAAAAGACCAAAAATCCACCGTGGCAGTCTGCTGCACCTACGAAAGCTCAAATCATCAAAAGAGGCAGCATTCAGACGGTGGTGCCTGAAAGCATGGAGGTTTCGCTGCGATTCCGATGCTTGCGAATCAACAGCGAATACCGATCGGATCTCGCGCAGAGATCGTTGCCAACTATCTGCAAATGTGCGGGATAGGCTGAAATTGGCTCCTGAGTCTTTCTGAAACGCCTGTGATCAAAGGAAAGAATCTGGACTACCGTGGCAACGTTAACATACGGAGAACGCACAGCATCGAATTCCGATGATATTTGCGAACTTTTAAAAGCAAAATTCGAGCGATATTCACTGCTCGAGATATTGACACGGGGTCAAATTTCAGCTGGCAGCGAGTAATGTGCAGCTATCTTGTGATCAAATCAAACACCATCAATATTGATGATTCAATGATCCGTTCTGCTATCTCTAAATATGAATCATCAACATCGGTTGGTCCAGATGGTATCCCTGCAGTTATTTACAAAAGTGCTGTGCTGGCATACTAGCACCTCTGCGTCACTTGTTCGAACTCTCTCTAGCAACTGGACATTTCTCGCTCTGGAAATCAGCCTACATGTTTCCAGTTTTCCAAAAAGGCGACAAGCTGCAACGCCAAACAACTACAGAGGAATATCTGCATTGAATGCTGTAGCGAAGCTTTTGAGTTGGTAGTTCTGACGCCAGTCTTCAATCATTGCAAGCAATATGCATAGCCGATACACAGCACGGGTTCATGCCTAAGCGATCTGCGACAACAAACCTTTTGACGTTCACAACATATGCGACAGATATGTTTATGTGTAAAGAGCTTCAAACGGATACAATTTATACTGACTTATCTTCAGCTTTCGATAAGATCAACCATCGCATTGCATTAGCGAAACTTGAGCGACTGGGCTTTGGGCGGTGTTTTACGTTGGTTCCATTCGTACCTAACAGAACGACATCTATGCGTTAGGATTGATGACTGCACATCTGGTGAATTCCTTGTCACATCCGGTACAAAGGAAGTCATCTTGACGCTGTCTTCTTGTTACACTTCAACGACGTGAATCTTTGCGCGGAAGGCCCGAGGTTATCTTTGCTGATGACGCGAAAATTTATAATCGGGTAAAGTCCATCGAAGACGCATGGTTTCTTCAACGACAACTTGACAGTTTCGCTTCGTGGTGCAACACAAACAGGATGGTGTTAAATCAACCAAGTGCTCCGTTGTTTCTTTCACAGGAAGAAGAGACCGATAATGTTCGACTACCACCTTGACGGCAGCATTATTAAACGTGAATCGTGCGTGAAGGATCTGGGGTTTTTCTCGATGCGGGACTTACGTACAAGCAGCATATTAGCTACATTGTTTCAAAGCAAACCGCAGTTTGGGATTCATCATCGAGAATGGCAAAGGACTTTACGGATGTATGTTGCGCAAGAGTCTCTACTGTTCGCTGGTGCGATCCACGGTGGAGTATTGTCCAGCGAGTATGGAACCCGCACTATCTTAATGGCGTTGAAAGAATCGAGGCGGTGCAGCGAAGGTTTGTGCGATTTGCTCTCGTCGCTTACCATGGAATAATCCACGCGAGCTGCCAAGATATGTCACCGCATGCAGCTCATTGGCCTTGACACACTAGCGGTGAGGAGAGATCTATCCGCGCGTCATGTTGGTTGCCGATCTTTTCATGGCAAAAATTGACTGTCCGATGCTCCTTAATCAAATCAACATCCATGTGCGTTCTCGTGCCACTTCGCAACAACATTTTTCTTCGAACACCATTTCGTCAGAACAAACTATGGCGCCAACGGAGCTCTTGTCAGTTTACAACGTGCATTCAATCAGTGTCAACTGGATTTGACTTTCACCTGCCTCGCCAAAGAATTAGAATTAAGTTTTTAGATATTCTTAGGGACTATCGTTAGGACCACATTGTGTCTGTTGATAATAATAACAAATAAATAAAGTACTGAGGAGTCAGAGAACTCGGAATGGCGCAGTCAACGATCAGGAGTATTGTGAAAGACTACCTTGGTCTGATTCCATACAGAAAACAATGGCTACATGGCTTGACAGATAAGCAGAAGATTGTAAGAATCGAAAATGTCGGAAGCTACTAAAGAGACACGGTGAATCAGTCAAAATTCAGTACTGTATTAGCCAGAGCCGCAAGTACTGTTAGATGACATAAACAGAAGTGCGCCATTTGAGGTGTGTAATACTTTGTTCCAGCACTCTTGTGTGACGCAAAAAAGCGCAAAAGAGAAGCCTTATAAAACATAAAATAGAAAAAAAATTGTCCGCATACAAATAATATAGCATCGCCTAGCGCTGGGATTTGAACACTAACCGCTTGGCTTGATAAGGTTGTGGCTTCGCACTGAGCCAACTCAGATTGTTGCGTAAGTTAACTATGAGTTTCTATGATATGCTTCGCGGTGGCAGTGAACCTTGCGATCTTTGGCCACCGAGATTCGTATCGCAACGAGAAAAAGAACACGTTTTGCACTACATGGTTGAGGTGTAATGTAAATTTCGACTGTATAGAACTTGCCAAAATGTCTTGTTCTCGTTCGTGTTTTACTCTGTGTAATGGAACCATGTTTTCTGAAACTATGCATGAAGTATTAATCACTTGCAACGTTAGAAAAAAATATTTTTAGCTCGACCGTTGGTCCAAGTGATATATAAAAATACGAGAAATTACAAACCGCTTCAAACTTGACAGAAGTTTTTGCAGTACGTTAATAATGCATTTTATATTTCAAACAATTGTTTTTCATTTTCTAAAAGCTGTTTGAAGGTGTTGATTTCTTAGGATTTCTGTTTTTCGGACGACAAACAAAAGGTTTCTGCTGCAGGATCAACACAACCAGAGAAATGATTGGGTGTTTGCAGCACGTCTTCTTGATATTCCTCGTGATAAACTAGCTGTTCAAAGGTTCCAGAATTTTTGAGTGCTGTTAGTACACGCCAGAAGTGTATAGTTTTGCATGAAGTAATTCATGTTTGCCAAAAAAGTCGAGAACGTGCACTCAGATTTTGTGACCAGAAATCTGTGCAGCTGTAAACTGAACGTTTGGTAATCAATTTTTACAGATTTCGGAAAAATTTGACCGAAATACGGTATTTTTTTTTACAGATATCTGCAAAATTTCAACGAAATCCATTAAATTGGATTACGGAACGTTCAGCTGTGGAAAATTCGGTAAAATTTTACAGATTTCTGTAAAGAAATCTAAGTGTGTAGAGAAAGATTTCGTGTAAAATTACACAAAGGTTTTTTTTTTGCACGGGGGATACGTTTCACTTTTAGTATGAAACCATGTAAAAAAAGACTAAATAGAGTTAATACACATGCTTCAACATTTAGTATTGCTTCGATTTTTTTTGTATGCGTTACCTTGCCATGCAATGGTCAAAATACGGTTTAATAAAATTTTGTGTATTTACACCAAAAATTCTGAATGTTTTGAAAAACTTCCATATGATTACTTTTGGCCCAAAACGTAAAATGTGATTAGGTGATAGGTTGGAAAACCACCCGTGTAAAAAAAACCGTGCAAAAAAAAAAACCTTAGTTGTCTCTTGAATCTGAAACATACGGAATCCGACGAAGGATGTGTTTGATTGAATTTGTTTTCTCATCTCTTTCAACTCATTCTTATGTACTGAAGGACGCATGCATGTGTTGGTCTCAGGGGACAGAAATTTATATGACATTTTTGTAGTGTGTACACACTAAGAAAACATCATGTAAATTTAGGTCTACTTGGATGCAACTTGTGATTTGTCGTGAAGCGTGGAACTGACTGCGTTAAATCAGGTTTGATGTTGTTTATAACATCATAGACAAAGATCGTGTAAATTTAAGGCTTGCAAATTCCGGTATTCAGTCAAGCGGAAATTTGTTATGCCTTGCGAACTTAGATTTGATGCTACCTTAGGACCTGTTGTAAATGTAGCATCCGAAACAATGAATGTGTCAGTATTTATTATTGTGGGTTTAAAATAAGGATTTAACAACACATCAAATGGAATACACAAATGAGTTATGATAATCTTCAAGTCTCGAAGTATTTACGAACAAGAAAGATAAGATCACTCTTAATATTCATGTGGATTCCACTAAGAGCTGTAACGATGTCGGCCACGATTTGAACGTCGATGAAGATTTTTGATTTTCTTTATAATATGTCCACACTTCAACTAATTCACTAAACCACCTCACGCATACATAGAATTTTTTAAAGCAAGTTGATGGGTGGTGTTTTTTCTCACAGCCATCGATTTTTTCGATGCGAGACACACTGAGGTAAGCGCATGCAAAAAGTGAGTTGTTATAAACGATAAGTTTTAAATTTCAAGAAAGAAAAGAAGGTGTATATATAGACAGCTTATTGAAAATAATCCAAATAATGTATCATGAAATAGAACAAAACAACCGACTGATTCGCATCTGTTCATTGCAAAAAAATGATCATCCGCCAACTGCCAGCATAAGAACCTGACAGTCGACGCCAGAGACCGATGCTGAAATGCTCAACACTCCCTCCTCAGCGTCGGAAATGAGCGGAGATGTGAGTGGAAACAGAAAAAGTGGCTGACTAAACTACCCCGGGTTTGACATTTTACTGACGCTCGATACTCGCTTCTCAGTTTTGCACAACACCGTTTCACCAATGGACAAATGAGCGACCGGCTGGATCACAATCAGACCGTGAAAAACTAAACGAGTCGGACGAGGTGACGACAATTTCGTGGGTGAATTAATCGAGCTAATTGAGATTCTTCTACTTTATGACACCTAACTGCATTCGTTGGATAATCTTCAAATTTCGTGAGAGATGATTCAACTCTAATCTCGTTGGACGATGATGTGCTACATCCAAAGCTTTGGTCCATAATTCGACAATATTATGTAAACATTACTGTGTTGTTTTATTAAGCTGCAAGATCTGCCGGATGATTTGACCGTCATGCTCCACATATCGTCGTTCGGTCGACGAATGTGAACGCGACGGTCAATCCGGCAATCTTGTCAAAACAGCGCATTAATGTTTACGTAATATTGTCGAATTATGGACCAGAAGCTTTAGTGTAACACATCATCGTCAGCGAGGATGGGGCCAGATCATCTTTCTGCATTTGAAAGATTCTCAGCAATGCAGTGAATATAAGCTGAAGTCTGGTAACTGATTATTCGCAGAAATATCAATCACCTCGTCCGGCTGTATCAGCCATCTCATTTAATCCATTGGTAAAACGATATTTGCAAAGCTGAAGCAGTATCGAGCGTCAGCTCAAAATGTCGGCCCGCTCATTCGTCAGCCACTGTTTCCTCGCCATGTTTCCGACGTAGCTGAAGGCGTCTTGACATTTCAGCATCGGCTCTGGCGTCGACTGATTCTTATCTTTGTACAGTTGGCGGATAATCACACCGTGTTGATGTAATCAATCGGCTGACACTGTTCTATTTCATGATATTTGAATTTATTTTCAATAAATGTCTGCTATACACCTTCTTTCTTTCTTGAAATTTAAAACTATCGTTATAACAACTCACTTTTATGCCTTTTCTCAGTATCTCATCGAAAAAATCAGTAACATGCACACCGCCCCATCAGCTTTTAGCAAAAAATTCACAGCAACATGCGTGGTATGATTTAATATTGAATTGAAATTATTGGGCATATTATAAAGAAAATCGCATCTTCATCGTGACAAGCCGTAGCTACATCATTACAGCTCTTAGTAGAATCACATGAGAATGTAAAGTGATCTTATCTTTCTTGGCTAGTAAATACTTCGAGACGAATTATCATATCCTTTGTATATTCAATCTGTTAAATGCTGCAATGCAATGTGACATTATTGTTTCAGATCACTCACATTATAACAAGTCTCAAGAACAACATCAAATCAAAAGTTCGCAAGGCATAACAAATTTCCTTGACTGAACTCTGCAGTGCAAACCTTAATTCCATAACATTATGATGTTATGGCAACATCGAGCTGATTTAACGCAGTCAGTCACGCTTCTGGAAGCAAATCTGGGATTGCATTGAAACAGACACAAATTGTTTTCTTAGTGTGTACACGCTACAAAATGTCTCGAACTCTGTCACGAGATACTACGCTCTCGCTCAGTAGAACAGTTGAGATGAAGCAAATTCAATCAACACATCCTTCGTCAGTCCATGTTTCAGATTCAGACAATATGATTTTTGCGTTTTACGCGAGTGGTCACTAATCACATTTTATCATATGGTTTCAAGCCTTCGTTTTAGTGTAAATACACAAGGTATTAAGTACATTTTATTTCATTGCATGGCAAAGATAACACTGCAAATCAATGTGACATGATAACTCTGTTGTCACCATGAGATTTCATACTAAATGTGACATATCCCCGACAAAAAAAATATATTTTACACAGAATCTTCTCTACACTTAGATTTCTTTTGAAATCCTCTGTAAAATTTGCCAGGCCTCACTGACTATCCGTAATCCAATTTAATGGATTTCGTTAATTTTGGATATCTATGAAAGGAGATAATTTCGAGAATCTGTAAGCGGGGTGATTGCAAACGTTCAGTTTACAGCTGCAGATTTCTGTCATAAAATGATGTACGTGCATTTTTACAAACGTAATTCACTTCTCGCTCTTAGATGCATGAACAAGTGTTAATGCTAGCAGCTACTCAAAAATTCTGCTAGTTTGCTGGTGTGAACTATCACGGGAATATCAACAAACATGTGTGTATATGATTTGTGTTTTCGCAGCAGAAACCTGATTTATGGATCGAAACAGGGCAAATGTAACAGTAACAGAGAATGGTGTTTGTATTATCGTGTATTGGCATTGCTGTGGAAACTGATGAGACTGACGAACCTTAATTCTCGTATTTTATATGTCCTCCCAGACGGCAGTCCTTCAAATCATTTTTTCTAATCTTTGATGTTCTGTCTTTCAATTATGAATGGTAACGTGGTTCCATGTTATAAGGCATGAACGGAACAAACTGACATTCTATGCAGTTGAAATTATATTGCACCAACAGCAGTGCAGGCATCATTCTTCGTGCGATAATTTGAATAAATGAGTTCACTGCCAGCTTGAAGCATATCGCCAGCAATCTGGACCAGCTGGCAGCTGACTATCAAACCAGAGATTGAACATTCAAATCCGCAGCTAGGCGATGTTATATTTTTATTATGCGGATGATTTTTTTCTATTTTATGTTTTATAAGGCTTCTCTTTGCTTTTTACGTCTACGCACAAATTTGCCTGTTTTGTCGTTTTGTATTGCTTTCAGTGCTGGAATTTTGCACATGCCGTAATACTAAATAAGCTGGTATTTCGATTCTTACAATCTTCTGCTATCTATCGAAACCGTAACCGTTATTTTTCTGCTCGATCAGACTTAGGCCAGTCTTTCATCTCCGATCATTGACTGCGCTGCTGCATTCAGTTGCCGCTCGGCCTGCTGCTACGTAACGTATCGGCGAACAATGGTCTAATGATAGTTCCTAAGTATCACAAAGCAGTCTAATTCTGGCGTGAAATAGTCGTCCAGTTGACTTGCTCGATGATGCGTTAAAACTCCGTTGGCATCCTCATTTGTTGATGATGTTCAGAAAATATTCGTGCAGTGCTGCATTTGTGGATGTTGATTTGATTGGGGCGTCAGACATTCAATTTTGCCGTGAAAGATCATTCTTCAACAACATGACACAATAGATCTCTCCTCACTGTAATTAATGTCAGGCTGTATCATTGCATGTAATTAACACATCATCTTGACGACAACGTGATGTATGAAAGCGACGAAGGCAAATCGCACGCAGACGCTTCATGCACCATCGTTCTCGACGCCGACAAAATGGTCGCGGTTCCTGCTGCTGACGTCACTCCGCACCAGATCTTGCCAGCGAGCAGTAAGTTTCTTCGGCAATGCATTCTTGAATCTTGCCATTATGGTAGTCTGACTGCGGTTGCTGAAACAATGTAGCTAATAACAGCGCATGAAGTCGCATCGGCTCTAGATCCTTCTTTGCGATTCGCTGTAATGCTGGGTAGTCGGCATTATCGGTTGCTGCTGCTAATGAAGCGGCGGCGCAGTTGATTAACACCATCGCGCGCACCGCAGCAAACTGTCGAGATGTTGAAAAACCATCGTCTTCGATGGACTTTACTAAATTATAAATTTCATGTCATCGACGAACCGGGCCTTCTGCGTTCACGTCGTTAATGCAACAGGGGGCCCAAGATAAACTAGTACCAGTGTGACAGGGGCATGCCAGATGTGCGGTCATCGATCACAGCACTGTATTAGGTATAGATAATTCAACGTAAACACTTATCAAACTCCAGTCGCTCATTTCATCATCAATGCGATAGTTGTCTTATCGAAGCTGAAGATAAGTCAGTATAAATTATATCGTTTTGGAGAAACCCTTACACGCAGCATCTGTCGCATATGTTGTAGAGACGTCAAAGGACAGACTGTCATCGCTTAGACATGGAGCCATTAACAATGTATCAGCTATATACTAGCGCGAAGACTGGTGAACTACTGCTCGAGAAATAAACGTTATTAATAATCGCCTTTTGAGCTGGAGAACGTATGGGCCGATTTCCGGAGGCTTTGAAATGTTCAGTTGTAGAGGATTCGAACAAGTGACGCGGAAGTGCTTATTCTGACGAAGCGCACATGTGGCACCAGGATATCTGGACAACCGATGATGATGGTCGTAGGAATGGCGCGGAGCAGTCTTCAATCATCAATGTGTCAGTGTTTGACTGAATCACCAAGATAACTGCACCATGCTGGCGAGAATTTGACCCTCAATAATCATCTTCGGGCAGAGAATTTTCGAATTTTAGCTTGTGCAAGTATCATCGAGATTGTGTCATGTGGCGTTCTTCTTTCGTGTTGGCTCTTTCGAAGACAGGGCTAATTTCTATCATATAAACAAATAAATGAACCGGCGCATTCAGCGGACATCCATTTAATTCAAATGTTATTCGCCGTCAGATCTGTGAAACTCACGAATACCGTCTGAATGCTGCTCTTTGATGATTTGAGCTCGTAGTGGCAGACTGCCGCAGTGAATTTTGGTCTTTGGAGGATGCTGTTATGACGATCGATGTCAGCTCACGTGGAAGTCTGGTGCTCAGCAAGTGCCGGAATGTAATCATCAATCATCTGCCAGTGGCGGATCCGCCAGCGTGGGCATTCGTCGTTTTGGCGTAGTCGATACGGGGCTCCTTTGGCTTCGACGGGAAGGAGCAACGGATATCTTTGGTATATTCAAGTTCCTTTGATAGGCAATTTGCCATTTCGTTGGCTTGACATAATTAATTTGCCCATAATTTAGTTATAGCTATCGAGCAATGAATTTCCTGCGTGGAGATAGGGCCTGCGTTAGATCCCTTTTCTGTAGTGCAGAGATGGTCGCCTATCCATCTCGTCACATCAACTATGTGCAATATTATAAATTCTGCGCTTTATCAACGCGTATCCTGGAAGATATATCACGCAGAAAATACAAACGATTTGCACCCGGATAATTCAAATAAACTGAATATCCTCCCTAATTAAGCTGATAGCATAAAGCATGATGAGCAACGATAGACTCCTCCTCAGGTAACTAGTCTTAACAGATTACAGTCAGTTCTTGTCGTGCGGGAACTATCTCGATGAGATCCGTTCAGGCCGTCTCCGGGTATAACATGATCACGTCATAGCATTCATCTGACGGATAATGCAGGTGTTCATTTTCATGATCTGTGTGATATGATTTGGTGTTAGGCACAGGCTGCTTCCAAATCCCGAGTTGATTCAGGCTGGAGGCTGAAATGTCGCCAGTCATCATGGACGGAATACATTTGGCTTTGACGGCGGTACCCCTGTCGGCAGAGCTGTCGAGAATACTAATATAATTTGGAGGCGCATCAGGGAGAAGATCGATTGTCAAACCTGGAAGGCCAGGCTGGAAGGCCTTCAGGCAGCAAACGGAACAAACGGCAGTGACGGCTGGCGATGTAATGACTATTACGGGAGCCAGAAGGCTTCCAGAATTTCGGCATTGCCATCGGTGGCTGCCGATATGCTGCCGACGACAACCAATAGAGTAGCTGTTGAAGGCTTCAGGATAATCCTGAGTGGAATGAGTTGCCTGAAGGTCTCAGTAATCCTTCCGGGCCAGCTGACAGTGATCTGAACCTTGCATCATTTGATGGTGCATACCGAATCTTTCGTTTATTTTAGTGGTTTTAAATGTTTATAAAATGCGATATCTTCATAACAAGTAGACTACCCACGTAACGAATGACGTCGAAACAATAAACATATATGACATTTGAATACACTCAAAAAAGTGCAAGTAAAAGTTATATGTTCTTCATCAAAGAACACGCATCGTTTAAACATATTCGATGCTGCGCTCTTATGCATTTAAGTGAATTACCTCGATGAAAATGGCGATTTTTTCTTATCGCTGTTCTATTGTTCTCGCCGTCTTTCACTTTGAAAATTAACGAATTTGGAATCATTTATGATTCGCGCAAATAGTACTGTAAAATCTCGTCAATTACGTTACAACTATCGTACTATGTTATTCATAAAAGAAAAGAAGAGAAACATGTGATGAAAAAATCAAACAGAATTCCATAAAATCTGGAATCAATAAGTATCAGTTACACTACCGTATAATCCAATCCGTAATATGGGATGGTAAAACCAATGACAGCAATATAAACAACAATCATCATCATTCTTGTTGAAATAGGTTGCTGTTGCAGAACCTATAATCAGAGATTCATCTATATCTATCTGTTTCTTCTGTAACTTTTTGCTTCATTATCCTCTTTGGCATGATGCCAATTCTTATGTGACGAATCTTGCAGGATGTGTTAGTAAGTAACATTAGCGATATTGGCCCAGCTCGCGCCTGATCCAAACATATATTCGTACCTTCAAGATATCCTGCTGATATAAGTCTATTCAGTACCGAATATTTGCTGTGGCATATGAAATGAGCAGCCAATATTTCTGCTCACAAATGCATGCAGCAAATAAAACTATCCAGCGTTCTTATATCTAGCGTAACATTTCAGAACAGACGAATTGGGAAACAAATCACAAGTGTTAAATGAGTTCAGGAAGGCGATTTCTGAACAGCTTCATGCAGCTTCATATTTGTTGCCGGCTGTAATGTCTGTTTAATAACCATAACACGGACATTTTTGCTTAATTTAAAAAGTAAGTAAGATCGCGTCTATTGAAGAAGCGTGTAAACTCAATCTGCAGTCTCCATGCATAATTCTCAAATGTTACGGCGATACTGATCATCGTCTGTTCAACGTGAAAATGATCTCAATTCACGTGTCGAAGAACTGCAATATTTTATTGATTTTGGTGCAAACAAATACATTATAACTTTATTTATGGTATTATCGTTAAATTTATATCAACTGCTTTTTGATGTCATTTCACGGCTGAAAAGGCAGTCGCTGCAGCGTTACATGGGGCAGCAAGTGAAGCTAATGAACGACTCATGCGCCCAAATATTCGGCACAACGTAAAACAACGTATGAGCAAACGTTTGCTCGTAATCCCATATCAGTCGAACGCAGCTCTTTCAATAATACGCGCAATCTCTGCTTCGCTAAAGCGAGAAACATTAAACGTGTGGTAAAAAGATGAAAACTGTTTGGTAATTTGGTAAATCTGGACAGTGTCCCCCAAACTGCTGTATTTTGAAGCCATGCATTATCCTCTGAAATTTGGCTTGACAAATTATATTGTTGCAATAGGTATTGAGAAATTGTTATTTCAGCAATGTTTCACAAAATGTTGTTTTCTCCTCATATATAACATTTTATTGGAAACACCAGATAATCTTTTCTGCAAGTACTTTCGTAAAACTATCTGAAATCGAACTCTTCTATCTGCTTTTCAATTCCGCCTTTATTTTTTTTGACTGATGGCATCTTCCGGAAAGTTGATCTTGCATATAGCACTTTGTTAAACTATAAAACGCGTTTTAATCTAATATAGGCAATCTCTTTAGTACATTGATATGACTTAACCTGAAAATATTTTTAATTTATCTTGCCTGCTATTTTATATATCTGCTTTGCTCCTTTCACTGCTCGGTGCAGTGCAGATTTGTATATCTCTTTTATCTCAGAAGAGACACTCAATTTTTCAAAGTCGTTATACAAAGATTGAGTTGATCCTTTGTAGTATATGTTATTCGATGAAGAAAAGGCTGTAATTGTATAAAAATTGATAGTAGGCAAAGGCAGAACTACAGAAGTAGGTATTCAGAAGTTATAGACATCTACTACTTCGAATCAGAGAAGGAAAGCGTGAACTCCCGAACAATGCATATCAGAAGTATTGTGAATTTTCTCATTGCCTAATATAAAGAGGCAGAATTTGTGTGGGTGTTTATGTGGCTTATGCCACGCTGAATCAAACAATATGGTCTGACATTATTATATGACTTTCAGCAGATTTGCTGCTGGGTAACTTTGAGTGAACTGTGGATTTTTGAATCAAAGTATCATGTGTTGCAAAATAGCACTCTTCGCTACTAGTAGTCCAATATTTCACATTATTATATTTATAGAAACGTATTCGTATGAAACCAAGTTACAGAAAGTTACTCATTTAAGTATATTACATTTACTCATCATGTCTATGCATATGTCTAAGGCATTTTTCATTTTTATAAATTGAAAAGATGTGATGGAACACCCTGAAAAGTCATAAATCGTAAATATTACTGTAAAAAAGTTAAATACGTATAACGTGTGATATATTAGCGTCGACAGCTTGAAATCATGGCCTCAAGCCTGACTAACATTTTCTCATCATTCAGCCTTGACTTTATGATCTATTAGTTACAGGGACTAATTCTAACATTGTCTAATTGTTAAATCAACTTTTTAAAATCAGTTGATATGATTAGGGCAGTTGAAAATGTTAGCGCTAATCATCTATTAGCAGCAAGGTGAATTTCCAACTTTTATAACATTATATTAGAACATATAATTTTATTAAGAATAATCAAGTGCAGAGTAGACTCTGTAACCTTCTGGTAATATACATTTGTTCTTCCATACGTAATCACTATATTTCAGTGCAAGGGTATATGGAATAAAAAGCAATCAGCATAACGCAGTAATTAGTTCTGAATATGATCTGAAATGCTGCTGGGGTATGAATCTCTGCTGGATAGTGTGTCCATATGCAATTCACAAGACGAAGTATCTGCTCGGTCGCGGCGGTAAGTGTCATCAATGTGGTACTCGTATCATATCTTGATAATGTAGACAATTTTCCCTTGCACTGGTACATACGTGGTAATTAATAGATACCCCTTCACTCAAACAGCAAATCATTCATGCAAAAAAACATGCAGAAAACTCCTCTATCTGTCGTACTCAGGAACTGTAAGTAACCAGTAAGTTGAAAATAAATCTGCTGGAGTGTCTCGTGGAGAACGCAGCCTTCGGTTGGTGCGAAAATGGGCACATAGCCAGACAGGAGATTTGAAATGTCTCTGGAATTCGTCGTGTAGGCAACCGTTAATTTAGTTATCAACTAAAAACCTTGATAAATATATTAATCTATTTATGTTTGATATGCAGCAAAACGTTGCATTTCACGCTGAAAATGGTCAATTTTGAGTAATATGTCGAAGGTAATCTCAAAGAAAATCATAAGAACTCGACGAGGCATCTCGTTGGATATTGGCAAAATGCACTGTAAGTACAAAACAATGTGCGGACCTAAACATAGTAACTCGTCATACCGACCGTCGAGTATATCTCCAAATATAATTATAATCGGCTAGCGCTCGGCGAAATTGAATATACGTATGACTAAAACTCAAGAGCTGGTGGAGTAGTAATAAAAGATTATATCAGTAGGCATATTCATTGATTGAAATTTTACTTGGCTCTTGTTGTTCAGTCGTCTGATGACGTATCAAAATGTGACAGCTAATGGAGTGACGGATACAATGCAGTAGTAATTTTATCTAAGAGAGTCTCACCTTCATGATCCTTAGTTATGGTGACTTAAGAAAACAGAAAAGGTGGGGTGTAGGTGCAGACGATACTAATCGTGTGGTGACAGCATCGACCTGAAGGCTGCAATGGTAAGTACCTGATCTTGATATATAAAGGAAGACTAACGGTAATCAACATGTATTCTTCTTTCCTTTAGGAAAGGAGTTTAGTCGCTGTTGACTAGAGATTAAGATCCATCTTGATGAACAGTTAAATATGGAAGGTGATACTGAATGCCAAATAATCGGCCAAAGGCAGCAATGCTTTCTTGAATTTGCTCAAAACATTTGTGAAAATGGAGCAAAGTATGTGTGATTTATACATCATAACGTCTAGAAGTATCGTGTAGCACAGTAGTAATAAAAACAAAGTACCGAAAAACTGCCGCTCAGCGCTCGTTCAATGCTATAACAGGAGCCGTCCTCCATCGTTGGTAAATCTGCTGCGCTGCACGAGCTGCGTCTAGAAGCGAAGAAAATGCTAGACAGTTGGCTCGTAATCTGGCTAGTCGATACCTGAGCATTTCACAAAACTCCATGGGCCGGTAATTATGATGGAGACTGGGCCTGTGGTATGGGCATTCTTACAGCTGTATGTGAAACGTAACATATAGGTGGAAGTCGGAGAGATAAGCCAACAAAATTTCTTCTGAAACAATCAAGGAGGAATATTC